>APFE030435722.1:187137-249736 GCA_000404065.3 Pinus taeda | reverse complement strand
GGGCGAGGGGGATTCAGATAATGAAAATGCCTGTGTTTTTTTCCTGCCAAAAATAATTCCGCGTGTCGCAAGATTAAGGATATGATAAACTCAAGAGATTATGTCATACTTGCCAGGTCTACACCGAAATCCTCCTCACTGCTTGCGAAGATAGATTTGACTAATGCAAAGCAGCTCCGAAAATCACGTTCACCATTTTCTGGAAACGCAGGACTTCCTATAAATACCATCCCTTTCTCCAAATGATCATCGCTCTCATTCCATTCTTCATTAATGGCACGACTTGTAGAGTCCATTATGAAAATCCTCTAGAAACGGCTCCCATCTGAAACGCATATACCCTAAATTGTGCATGTATACCTCACTGTCATGGAATACAGCAGTTTCTTTTATGAGACAGTTCCCGGTTTTCCATTTTCCATGAATAAAAGTAAACAAATAAATAACGAAGATTAAGTAATCACTATCTATATTCTATATAGTAATATATACCTCCGTTTAGTTGTAATGTTAATTCAAAATTTGAAATCGCTGTGTAACCTTTTAGCGGAAATGGCGTCCTCTATATCCTAAGTTAATTTTATAAGACCGTTTTTAGTCAGAACTTGTAGGTTTTAGTTTTTATTTATTTTTTAAATATGTAAAAATAGATTTAGAATTTTGTAATTTCATAGTACATTTAAATTACCTTAAATTTACATACTCGTAAATTTAACAAATTTCTACTAAATTTTAAAGAAAATTAAACCATTAAAGAGCAAATTTTTCGTATAAATAAAAACTACGAACTCCCGTGTTCTATTTCTCCTCTTATATATATATGCTTCGAGAATCAATTCAGACAAATTTTAGTCTATGTTTCTATTATAGTTATTTAAATTACTGTCTGCAACTGTAAAGAAGAAAGGTATGTGTAGATGGCACACACATATACAGTGATTTACGGTACATAAAACCTGGTGTTGTCCCACTTTAAGATATGCTTTGCCTTTTTGCGTTTAATAAAATTTTGGAATATTAGGTGTTATCGACTTTTTATACTTTACAAAATATTCTTCCAATTAATTTTTTTTGTCTTTATATGTTTCAATATAGCTATGTTTTTTCGTTTTCACTTCCCTACTATTTCCACTGAAATAATTGCAGGCAGTAATGGACACCAAATAAAGTTGCAGTGTTATTGAGACTACACAGAGGTGACACGGTAGAACAAACTCAAGAAAACACACACTGCATTTAATTCTACCAGTAGTTAATATAACCGAGAAAATCATTTTGATTTCGTATCAGAAAAAAGTAATGCAAATGATTTCATACTAGTAATTTTAGTCAAGCTGGTATTAAAGCAGATCTTCCCTTAGGTTTATGCCCTGTTAGGATGGCAATTTTCGTTCCCTATCAGGAGAGCAGTTTGGATTGCGAAAATGCCAATAATGGACTCTACAAGTGGTGCCATTAATGAATAATGGAATGAGAGCGATGATCATTTGGAGAAAGGGATGGTATTTATAGGAAGTCCTGCGTTTCCAGAAAATGGTGAACGTGATTTTCAGAGCTGCTTTGCATTAGTCAAATCTACCTTCGTAAGCAGTGAGGAGGATTTCGGTGTAGACCTGGCAAGTATGAAATAATTTCTTGAGTTTATCATATCCTTAATCTCGCGACACGCGGAATTATTTTTGTCAGGAAAAAAACATTTTGGCAAGAAAAAAACACAGGCATTTTCATTATCTGAATCCCCTCGCCCGTGCAGCCGCCCGGGTCGCCCGGCCCCGCCGGACCGGCCGCGAGTCGACCCGCCGCAGGTCCGGCGGGGCGGCCCGAGGGCCGGCGGGTCCCAAGGGTGGCGCTGCTCTCTATTCCAGGAATCAAACTGGGGTAAACACTCCAACCATCATCAAATACCAATTATACTATTCAAATAACACTTTCTTAAATTGGTATAATTGGTATTTGATGATGGTTGGGGTAAACACTCCAACCATCATCAAATACCAATTATACCATTCAAATAACACTTTCTTAAATTGTTATTATTTCTACACTAGACAGTGATAAATCTTTGAATTCAAATACCTGCAACCTGAGTGTGAGGCCACAATCAAAAGTTTATATTGATATTTATATTATAGATTGATAAGGAGAAAGCATGAAAGGGAGGGATTCAGATAATGAAAATGCCTGTGTTTTTTTCGTATTCATGCGTTCCCTAATCTGTCCAGAGATTGATCTCTAGTTCATTATTTTAAATATTAATCCATACAACTGTCATTCTCCATTTGAATGATTCTTATTCGACATTGTTGAGTTCATTGTACAGTGTACAGTTTTTGTTTCGCAGGTGTGTACAAATTTCTAGATGAATTGGACCTGCTAGTCCATATGATGCTTCAATGCCAATCTGCTCGTGTGTTGACAATTTTCGAGAGGATGGGATGCTTATTTTTGTTGGAAAGGAAGGACTTACTGAATTAATGATAGTCATGGTTGTTGACAATGATGTGTAACTTCTAACTTCGTGACAAACGTTTGAATGGGGGAGGGAATATATTGCAAGAGCTTAAGATATACGCCTCCTTTGACTTTGTAGCAGGGTAGGTAATGGGTAGGTATAATAAATCTAGTGACCTGTCCGTCAATATTTGATTCTTGTAAACAGTAAAGTAATTATGATTGTGGACCAAACCCTAACTCAGAGTTCACACAGCAGGGGTATCATTCTCATGTTTCATGGGAATATTTGTTTGGGCGGTGGGGGTAGTGTATTGGTTTTCGTTTTAATGGCTTGCTATTTTTCATTAATTTTCCTTTGGGATTTATCGATTTTATGGATGGATTATGATGCTCTTACACTCCTAAAAGTTTATATATTCTATGGATGTAGATGAAGAATAACTATACTTTTTAATTAATTTATAAATTAAAAATTTGAAATTAATCTATAAATTAAAAATATATTAAGGGTAAAGATAATATGTTAAGGTTTTTATATGTTTGAGATTTATTGATTTTATTTTTTAAATAGCTGACTAGAATTATTTTAATATATATCTCTATATAGGCATATTATAAATAGAAAATAAAAATAATAATAAAGCTTCTAAATAATATATTAAATTAAAAGAATATGATGTTGGGAATATAGTTTTTAAGTATTTAGATGATTTATCATGAATAGAAATAAGGATAAAGTATATAAAATGATATGTTAAATTAAAAAAACAAATTATGATGTTGAGAATATAGTTTTTAAATATTTAGGTGATTGCTTTAGTAATTTAAAAAGCTAAGTGATGTTTTTAAAATTTAAGATTATTTATCAAGTATGTGTATAAGATATATTATTAAAATGTTCTCAAAGATAGAAAAAAGAAGTGGAAATGGAAAGGTAAGAAGGTTGTCTTGATTACATATATTCCTAAGAAAAAAATAATTTATGTCGTTGGTTAGCTAAAGGATTCAAACAAGCATCCGTTCTAACCGTCATAATATTTGTTAACATACACACACATTCCTAAGAATTTTTTTTCCATTCTACGCCATTGGTTATTAGTTTAATGATTCAAACAAACCATCCATTCTAACCATTATAACATTTGCTAATAATAATCAAATCACCAAAGAGCATATCCTTATTCACTCATAATTGTTCAGTATGCATATATGTTATCTCTCTCTCTCTCTCTATCTCTCTCTCTCTCTCTCTCTCTCTCTCTCTCTCTCTCTCTCTCTCTCTCTCTCTCTCTCTCTCGCGTGCACACACACACACACACGTATATTTCTAAGAAAAAAATTTATATTCTAGGTTGTTGGTTACTTTTCAGCTAAAGCTTAATAAAAAAAACTCTTACCCAATTAGGGTTGCCATAAAAACTAGAGAATACAACTATGTGGATTTATACCCTGACACACACACACATATACCTAAGAGAAAAAATTCTTCTATTCTAGGCCCTTTGGTACTTTTCAATTGAAGCTTGACCAAAAAACTCTTACACAAGCAAGGCTGCCATAAGAAAAAAAGAAGAATACAACTATTTGGATTTGATCCTTGATTTGCATTAACACATACAACAATGAAAAAGTTTTTCAAATAACAAAAAAAAAGTGATGTCATTTCAACAACAACCAATGAAGATATACCTTTGAAAAATCCATTTATTTGCCCATAAAATGTGTCGAATGAGCAAGAGGAAGTAAACATTGTTGAACATCAACAAACTCAAGGTATTATTAATTCTTCATAGGTAATGGAAAGAGAGATGTATATTGGTTCCAGAAGATCTCGTGCACAACGTGAAGCCATGGAAGACCTTTATAGGGGTTCAGTACATGATATTAAGGAGGGTTGCATGATTGCAATGCTAGCAGATGGAGATCCCAAAGGCTATCATTTTGGGTTGCCTAAAAAGTTTATAAAGTCTTCTACATGAAAAATGGGATGGTTCAGTGTTGAATACATTGGTATGCCACAAATACACACCCATTCAATGGTGTGTATAAGCCAGAGATGGTAGTTGACAAAAAAAATGGTGGAAAAAGAAAAAGAAAGGGTACAAATATAAATCGCCGCCGCACAAACATATTACAATAGGAGGATGTTGACTTACTTGTTTATGACTTCAATTTAACAAAGGGAGGAACTCTTCGCTTCAAGACGATAAAGATTCTGAAAAGGTTGTTACCAGAAGGAATAGTGTTGACATGGGAGTCTGCTGAAACCAGTCGTAGATCTATAAGGCTTTTGAAACCTGGAATGTTGGGTATGCATGTGGACTCAGATGGGGCACTAGTTGATGAAAGAGAAGAATATGGAACATCTTCGTCAGCATCCATTCACTCATGTGAAGATGTGAATTGTGATGGTGTGCAAGAAAATATGAGTGATTTTGAATAATTGTTTAAGACAGATTATATAACTGATGTATGCATCATATCTTCAAATAAAATAATGTTTTCCATATGTTGTTAAATGAGAAGTTATGAAGCATTTTTATGTTGTTGGATTATGTCTTAAGTATGATAAATTTTATTGTTTAAATATCTACAATGCAATATCAAATTAGAGATATAATGTCTGTTTTATTCAGTATACAAATAAAAACTTTTGATTTCATTGAGTGATATACTTTGTTCATAATTTCATGGTTTTTTAATTTTATAGTTGAAAAAATTTCAATTTCTTTTGTATCTAGCATGGTGTGGTTGAAAACATGTTAAATTTATACTTAGGAAAGAAAAATGATATTCTACCAGAAACATTAATGTGTTTTTTCCTTAAAAATTAACTTTGTTTGAGACATAAAAAATTGGTTTTATTAGCATTTTTTAAAAAGTTTAAAAATTGACCCTAAAAAAAAAAACTTTATTCCAGTAGCATCACTTTCGTTTTGAAGCTATATTTTGCACGAAAATTTCGTAGTAAATTTCGTAGTCACCGCCATTTTTATAACACGTTCAAAATTGGCACCTAAAAAAAAGACATCGTTCCAGTATACACACTTTTCGTTTTTAGTACTGTTTTTGATGTTTTTTTGGGGTTTTTGGGCCAGAGTTCCCGTTTTGAGTTTATAGTTTCCGTTTCAAAGTTTACATTGTTTAATCCCACCCTCAAAAACTTAAGCAAGAATGGGATCGCTAGTATATTGTTAGCTCTAAATGGTCCATGAAGGGAAAACATGTTATAAAGTGGGATATGAACATAGGTGTTTTCATGTGCACACGCAAAAAAAAATTCTTGTCCCGGCCTTAAGAACTTAAGTGAGAATGAGATAATTGGTACATTCCCACCGTTAAGAACTTAATCAAGAATGATATGATATAACTAGTACATTGTTAGATTAAATTAACCAATGAAGGGAAAACATGTCATAAAGTAGGATATGAACATAGGTGTATATAGGTGTACACACACACAAGCAACATCTCATCCCAACCTCAAGCACTTAGGTGAGAATGAGATGAGATAATTGGTACATTGTTAGATTTAATCAATCAATAAAAGGAAAATATGCAAAAAGGTAGGATTTGAACATAAGCGTATGTATTTGTAAACACTCGAAAGAAACATCTCATCCCACCCTCAAGCACTTAGATGAGAATGAGATTATTGGTACCTTTCTAACTTTAATTGGTTCACAAATGGAAAACATGTCATAAATTGGGATTTGAACTTTTGTGGGGAGGATAACAATTTTATCTCTTAACCAACCAAGTTAGATCTAATTTAATTTCTCTCTCTCTCTCTCTCTCTCTCTCTCTCTACACACACACACAGTGCAATGAAATAATTGTGAACTCCCATTAGCAACATGCCTTTGGGATATGGTCCTTTCCCTTGAACTAAGTTTCCCTCTTGTTTGAGTGTGCCTAGTTGACTTTTGAGCATGTGGAAGTTTTTGGGTATTGGTAGGAGAATACAAAGAAACATCTTAGCTAGTTCTGGAGCCCTTCATATGAGTTAAGTCCCTATGAATTTTGGGTAAATTCCTTGCAAATTGTGTGAGGCCACCGAACTATGTTGTCTAAGCCACCAAAATATGTTGTCTAAGCCCGTGTGATCAGTGGGAAGCTTAGTAGATGATCGAATAATTATGATTCTTCTTGTGTAGCTAATAAACCACCTAGAAACTTTGAAAGTACAATAGATAAACCACCTTGATAGTGGATTCACTCCTCAAACTAACGAATACCCCATCTGAACCTTGGTTGAATCCTTGTGAATGAACTTAGAGGAAAGAGTGAGTCATGAATATGGTGCTCACTACTAAGTGCAATTGATAAACCACCCTAGTTCTAGTTGTAGGTGAAACATATAAACCACCTTAGTGCTTGTTTTTAAAGGGAAATTGATAAACCACTTGGAGAGTGAGCTACATAACGTGAATGATAAGTGAGGCCTTTGGTGTGAATTCCCTAAGCAAGTATTTCCTCAGAAATTGGATCTAACTCGGGGGTGGTTAGGTACAAGGAAGCTTCATTGTAGTTGGATTATAGTTGGGTGGAGAGTGGAAGTCCCTCCTTTAGTTGCCAACTAGTTTAATATATACAAATAGGTATATTACTTATGCATATTTGAATCATGAACCATGATGTTCAATGCTATTTTTATGACTGGTATGCGATTTGGTATGTATATACTTTAAATGAATGTCTGATATTGTTCTTAAATATTATGTTCCTAATTGATATGTAAAACTATGTGTTTATGTTATCTTATTGAGAACAATGGCTTATGAGAATAATAATTTGATTTTTTCAAAGGAGTAGCTGTGTATGATAAATGGATTGTAAATATTTTTGTATAGTATTGAGTACTTGTGTATTCATGCTTAGTTAATTGATATCCACATCTATTTGAACAAGTTTCACCATATTACAAGTTGTGCAGCAGAAGTGACAATAATTCATTAAAAGTTTCCTTGAATTGATAAAATGATAAAATTCCTTGAAATAGTTTGTTTCTATGTAAAAATTCAATGGATGACATGTGTAGGATAAATTAATAATGATTTTAATTAAGGTATTTAATCAAGCTTTAATCAATATTAATAAAAAATTTAAGGCGATCGACCCTTAAAATGATGTGTGGATAATGTGCCTCTTACTCTTTCTCCTACTACACTAAGTGTGACTAAAGGGAGGTGGAAAACTTACTCTTTTACTAATTAAGCTATTTTATTTGCAAAAACTAGGAAAATAGATTGAAAAATATGTGTGGAATTTGGCCACTTATTTTTCCCCCTAATTAAGATATGTCAGTAGAGTATGTGCTACTTTGTGTTATTGAGGGAAGGAGATGATTCTCAAAGAAAAAATATCACATACATAAAACAAAGCGAAAATAAAATGATTACTTCCCCTTTAACTTTAGACTATGTGATTATAAAAAACAATGGCTTTTGTTTGTTTTTGCATATGATAAAAGATCCTATGAAGACCTATTCATCCTTGCCACTCTCAAAGTAATTGGGCCTTGTGAGGATATCTTCTGATGGGTACTGTGGCAATGTTCCAAAAGAACTGGTAGCACCTTCTAGCAGGTGAAGAATTGACCAAGGTAATGGATGAGGCTTTGGTGTTTCCCGCACCTCCACCTATAGGGATGGATGCCCCAGCTTTTGGACACTAAAGTACCTTCGTCCCACATGAGAATTCAAATCTTTAGCTTCTTGGTAGTTAGTTATCAGTGCCAAGAACTAGACAGGTTGGGTAGCCCTAAATAGTACTGAACACACTGGACCTAAGCCGAACCCCCTCTGAATTGGGTCTCTGTCATGCTCATGTATTATTTTTCGTGGGATGTTTTCTAAGCTCCCTAAAAAGTCAACTTCTATGTCACAAATATGTAACATGACCATGACGGATTATGGGATGTCTACCTCCAATGGTCCTAACTTGAACTATAAATTCTTGGGTGGCTCATGTGGGGAATTTAGTTGGTTCAAGTTATGGTAGCTTTTAAGGGTTTTACTTTTCTTTAGGGTGTGAGATGTAAAATAAAATAAATTAAGTATTGGTGTGAGATGTAAAATAGAATAAACTAAGTATCAAAAGCTCTGGAAAAAGGATGCCTTCTAATACAAATATTATAGAAGCTTAGTGTGTGGTGTAATTGTGTGCAAGTGATCAAATGAGAATGCAAAGTGTGATACAATGTGGATATTGGGTGATCGTTGAAATGTCCTCCTAATCAAAATACATTTCAATTGTTCCTTGCATGGAAAATAAATGATTTGCGGATACTGGGCCACTTACTCTTTCTCCTGCGACATTAAATGTGACTAAAGGGAGGTGGAAATCTTACTCTTTTACTAATTAAGCTATGTGATTTGCAAAAACTAGCAAAATAAATTGAAAAATATGTGTGGAAATTGACCACTTTCTTTTCACCCTAATTAAGTTATGTGAGAATTTGCAAATAAAAGTAAAAATAAAGGTATATGTGTAAATTTCGTATATGCACATATCTTCCATATATGTGTAACTTTTGTATATGCATGTCTTCTGTATATGTGCATATCTTCCATATATCCATATCTTCCATATATACAAGTCTTATGTATATGTGCATATCTTCCATCTATGCATATCTTCCATATATGTGCATATCTTCCGTATATCCATATCTTCCATATATGAACATCTTCAATATATGTGAATATATATTGTAAATGCATATCTTATGTATATATGCAAATCTTCCATATATATGCATCTTCCGTATATGCATATCTTCCATATATGTGCATAACTTTTGTATATGCATATCTTTGGTATATTCATATCTTCCATATATGCATGTATTTTGTATATGTGTATATCTTCTCTATATGCATATCTTCCCTATATATGCATATCTTCTGTATATATGCATCTTTTGTATATGCATATCTTCTGTATATGTGCATATCTTCCATATATGCATATCTTTCGTATATGAACGTCTTCTATATATGTGCATATCTTCCCTATATGCATATATTTTGTATATGTGCATATATTTTGTATATATACATATCTTCCGTATATTAATGTCTTATGTATATGTGCATCTACCGTATATGTGCAACTTCCATATATGCACATATATAGAAAATATGTGCATATACAAAAGATGCGCTTATACAAAAGATGCGCTTATACAAATGATATGCACATATACAAAATACATGCACATATATAAAATATGTGCACATATGAAAGTCACACAACTTGTATATATGTGCATCTCCTATATTGCATATCTTCCGTATATGCACAACTCATGTATATGTGTAACTTTCGTATATGTGATTTGAAGAGGAACCCATTAAGTCATTCGCCTCACTTCCCTCAAACTCTTCACGGAGCTCCTTTGGATAGAACCCTCAAGAACCTTTATATCCCCTCCAGTTAGTGAATTTCTCGGTTGAAATTATTATCTCTTCTGCATAGGGAAATCATGGTGTTGTTGTTCCCTGTGTTCGATTCAAAATTCAAAACTTGTGATCAATCAATGTTGTAGCCTTAAAAAGAAAACATGATTTTGAGCTATAATGTTATGGAAAATAGTTAAAAGATTGAGGTGATTAGACATTCACAAGGGCCATCACTCTCTCTAGATTGTCCCCACTCTTTTACCCAACAACTTATATAGAGTTCCATTCTAAACACCCCTTAGCAACATCAATTACCCTCAAACCATTTTGTAGTTTTCCCTTTCAAACAAAATATGTACATCCACAAAACAAGTATATGAAATTCAACCCCTAGAATATATGTTTATGTGTAGAGTTGTTACTAGGCTTCACAAGCAATTCTTTATCACTCGTTGTTAAACCCATCAAGGCAATATTTGTTGAAATGTTTTACTTTGAATTTCCATTCTCCATTCATAGAATTATGTGAAATAAAGTTGGCACCGTGATCTTCAGTTTTCCATTTTAACCTTTTCTCAAATTTTTCCATCTGAGGGCCTTCTAAGAACTCTGGACCCGTCTTGTTGTCCTTGCATTTCATGTTTAATAATGATATTTTTGTAGGCTTGTTTAGAACCTGGCCTACAAGAGGCTTTTTTGCTTTCATCCATGTACACAATGATCTCACACTTGTTGAATAGAATAATACCTTCCAAGTTAAGGTATCTAACATTTGTTTCCCTAAAAAACTTCACTGATCCATAACCTCTTCTACCCACGACAAAACATTTAACCCACAAGAAATAATTAGGTTCCACACTCTCTTTCACTAGTAATTATTGTATCTTTTGTTCCATATAGTAGTTACAATGCCAGATATTTAGCATAAGAGCTTCAATTTTTGTAGCATGCATATAAGTTATGGCACTTCACCATTTCTATTTCTGGATTTTGACACATATCCAAACCCTTTACGGTAAATTTCTTCTAGAGAAACATTCTGTGTTGTAAAATATTATGAGGTAAACTTCTCAATGGATTTTGATGGCAGAGGACTACTATAAAGGTCTGCATTATCGGTGTCAACGCTTGGCCATGTATTGGTAGTGCCTATCAAACAAAAAAAAATATAGTGAAAAACATCAAAAATCAAGGAGGAGAATTCTAAATAAGATAAATACATCATTTTATTTTCCCTTACAGCATATTAAAAAAATTGAGATGAATAAGATGATCAAGCGAATTTTTAATACATACTTTGAGGTTCTTGTGCACAGGAATTTTCAAGACTAGGTTATCCAATGATAATGTCCACTTCCTCTGTCCAACAATGTTCCTGCAATTTCTACACAAATATCATTACATTTATACAAATTCAAAGAAATTACACAAACAAAATATTGAAAGATTCATCCACTACCTTAACTCTAATGACTCAAGTACATTTTGGATATATTTTCATAATATTCTAGTTAGTACCTCAACCATAAGCTAAGGTACATGGACTATGAATTGTGAGATCAAGCAGCTGACACTTTATTCAACTCCAATTAAATATTATGTAAATTCTATAATGTAATCTTTCTTTTTCCATTTTTCTTTTTAGCCTTTTCTCAAAATTTTCCAGCTCAAGGCCTTATAAGAACTCTTGATTCATCTCTTTGTCCTTGCATTTCACATTTAATAATTTTATTTCTGCAATATTGTTTAGACCCTAACCTACAAGAGGTGTTTTTCTTTCATCCATGTACACATGGATCTCACACTTGTTGAATTCAATATTACTCTCCAAGTCAAGGAATCTAACATCTGTTTCCCCAAAAAACTTCATTGATCTATAACCTCTTCTACCCATGACAAAATCTTTAACCTGATAACAATAATCAGATTTCACACTCTCTTTCAATACTAATTATTGTATCGTTGGTTCCATATAGTAGTTAGAATGCCAAAGCTTTAGAATACGAGCTTCAATTTTTGTAGCATGTATATAAGTTATGGCAGCTTGACCATTTCTATTTCTAGATATTGACACATATCTAGACCCTTTAGGGTAAAGTTCTTCCAGAGAAACATTTTGTCTTGTAAAAGATTCTAAGGTAAATTTATCAGCATATTTTGATGGGTGAGGATTGTTATAAAGGTCCACATTATCAATATTAGCACTTGGCCATGCATCAGTAGTGCCTATAAAACAAAAAAGAAATTAGTCAAAAGAATAAGAAACCAAGGGGGAGAATTATGAATAAGATAAATAGATTATTTTATTTTTCCCTACACTGTATTAGAAAAATTGAGATGCACAAGATGATTAAGTGGATTATTAATACATACTTTGAGGTTCTTGTGTTGAGGAATCTTATAACGGTCATGAAGAGATTCATTCAAAGGGAGCATAAATTGAATTGGGAGTGTTATCACTCCGTAATTTATGAGGTTGCAGTGTAAATCACATAGGGTACCTTAGAACCACTTTGGAAACTGGGAATCCAACCCTTCCAATTTTAGAGAGGGATCTTTCTTTATGATTTAGCTTTGTTTTATTGATGATATTAGGCTAGTTATCATGTTAAGGTTTGGGATTTTGTATTGTTGGGATGATATAGTGGAATTAGGCCATTGGGCAATGGAGTCACAGGTTTAGGTTGATCAAACGTAGAGTTTACAGTCTAAAATTACAGGGCAAGGTAGGCAAGTTCATTGGATCCTTTAAAATCTCGGTGTGGAGGAGAAGAAATAGATTCGGTAGTCCAACTAAAACTAGAGAAATTAAGAATTCTACTTTTAATTTTTAGTAGAAAACATAGAAATTATTCATAAGTTAGATACAGAGTGTAATTTTAACATATTATGTTTGTACTCTTCTTAGAATAATTTATATTTTAGAAACATATATGAAAAACAACGAAAACATTTAACAAAGAAACATGCACCTCACCAATGAAATTGACACAAGAATCATGTAATGCTTGATATGTATTACTGAGATATGATCAAAGGTAGCTCTGTGAGCTTCTTTACAACATAATTCATTCCTTCAAAATTAATCTCAACACTAATACTTTTATTTTTGAATTATTTAAAAAAAAAATATTTACAAAATATCTTGATTCAAAATATCAATATTTATTACAAATGCCTTAAAATTGTTTATAAAAATAGGACTAAAATATAGGACATTAAAAACTAACAAATTTGCTTGGAACTATCTTTGATGATTTATAGTGGTAAGGAACAACAATTCAAATTTTATAGCAAGTGTTATTTGATTAGGTGGCATCCAAGTCACTAACTTCCCATGAGCTTTTTCCTCTCGAAATTGTAACAAATAGGGTCTAGTGATCCATTTGAATATCTCAACCCATGACATATGTGAAAAAATTGAGAGCTTTTTTTGTAGAGGAGGATGTTACCCATAAAAGCCTCCTTCCTTTTTAGAAAATTCATTTTCATCTATTTGGAAAATGCAATTTTAAAACAGTGACATAAAATAGGAAAATCCTATAAAATATGCCTTCCATGATTTATTCGAATCTCCCAAACCATAATAGATGCTAGAAAATTAAGAGAGGCTTTTTTAAATGGGTCTGTTTTGGACAAAAACCTCTTTCCTTTTTTAGAAATTCATTCTCATTTGTTTGAAAACCATGCTTGAAATGATGATGTTGTATAGGCAAAAACATAGTTTTAACTGACCGTCTTTTCAACTCGGTGGTAATTGTAATTGCCAATGTTCACTATTGATCTGGCGGGAGTGGGATTAAATCAATATATGATGTGGAGGTGGGAGGTGACATGGAGGTGGGAATGGAGTAGGAGTGGGGGAAGGAGTAACAGTAGAGGAGCGGGGTCGAGCGGGAGGAGGTACGTAGCAGTAGGGGAATGGATGTCATGGGAGACGTGGCAGGGGAATATGTCATCTGGGTGGGTGTTTATATTTATTAGTGGGAGATGGAGTGGTTTTGTTAGGGGGTAGGTGGTAAGGGGTATTGAGCTGGGGGGGTGTGAAATGATGAGCACCCACCACGTAGAGTGGGGTTGGGGAAAGCGAATCCACTTTTCGGACCCCCTGCTGATAATAGTAGAATGGAATGGGGGGAATGAAATTGGTCCCCCACCATTGATCTGAGTGGGGTAGATCATAGCGTTGAAAAATGTACCCTTTGTACCACAAGCCAACAAATTAATTAGTCTCTTACAACTTTATAATAAAACCCAAACTTTAGTGCTAAGTGCCTTATTACAAATTATTAATCGTGTTTAAACGACGTGATTAATTATTATAAGCAGGATTACTATTCTAAAACATACCTAATTAATCCTAAGGTCGCATTTTGTCTTACAAGCCCCTTATTTACTTTTTCTTTTTTTTTTCTTGAAAATAATTTGCAGAATACAATATTGTTTACAATTCCATTAACTAAAAGATAATAGGAAATCATCATTTGATCCTATGAATCATAGGACCCTAACAGGGAGTTGATCCTACAAAGACGCTAAAGGTATTGAAGGCTCATGGACAACATATGGGACTCACTAGCGTGGAACATGGATTTCTCCTCATAAAGAACATTCTAGGGGAGATCATCTAGGCATAATTTGATTAGTTTGAAAATATTAGCTTATGTGAAATTATATCTTGAGGCCAAATTAGAAAGAAACTTCATTTGTTCTCATACTTTGGCTGCAAGATATTAAATCGTGGCCTAGTTATTGAGATAGGGTATTACCATGATAACGTTCTAAGTTCAAACACCAAACTAATGACCCATATTCAAACACCGAGATTTATATCTAGGGGTAATTCAATATCTGTTCACTTTCAAATTCATTTTTTCTTTGAATTGATAGAAAGTCTGATCTAACAAGAGTTTGAATTTACGTATGAATTATTATCATTGAGTTGGGAAAATCGGGAGGCTTATGACTGAGAAAAATACCATTACCATTAAGTAAACAAATTATGGGAAGATACAACTATGAATTATTTGAAAATTATAGCCAAATGTAAGCAATCCTTGCATCTAGAGAGATTGAACATTAGATCAAAACACAATCAACATAAATAACATTTATGGTGAAAAGAATGCCTTTGCAACAGATACATTGGCATGGCTAAACTATATGCAAAAGAATAGGAAATAGCTTGCAGGGTATGTTTCATAATGAATCTTGTCACAAGATGCAAGTTAAATGCACCCCATATGGCAATGCCTTGCTCATTACAACAAACTCCATAAACACAACAAGTTAGACATCAAATCAATTGTGCTTCCTACTATAGTCAGGGCCTAGGGAACTGTAATCACATAATAGTAGAATATCATAAGAAGTATCTGCAACTCAAACCCTGTAATATTTATTTAGATGTAGAGTTGTTACTTGGCTTCACAAATGATTCTCCATCACTTGATTTCAAACCCATCAAGGCAATATCTGCTGAAATGTTTTACTTGAAATTTCCATTCTCCCTTGCTAGCATTATATGAAATAAAGTTGGCACCCTGCTCTTCAATTTTCCATTTTAGCCTTTTCTCAAATTTTTCCACCTCAAGGCCTTGTAAGAAATCTTGACCTCTCTTTTTGTCCTTGCATTTCACATTTAATAATGATATTTCTACATGCTTGTTTGGACCCTGTCCTATAAGAGACTTTTTTCTTTCATCCATGTACACAAGGATCTCACACTTGTTGAACTGAATAATAATCTCCAAGTTAAGGCATCTAACATTTATTTTGCTAAAAAACATCCCTAATCCATAACCTCTTCTACCCGCGACAAAATCTTTAACCCAACAACAGGTTCCACACTTTCTTTCACTATTAATATATACTTGACAATATCACATAATTATATAAATAAAATTAAAACAAAATACAATATATGTGAAATTAAAACTAAACCAAATGATTATTAAAAATATCTCATTTATATGAATGAATATTATATAATTATAATAAAAAATATTATATAAATATCAAGGATTATACTTAGGTCAAATAATTTTTTTTTTCTTTATTAAGAAAGATTCGTTTCTAAATTGGTGTTTTATACATTTATGAAAACCATTAAATTGAAACTTAAACTATAAAATTAAACTTTCTCACTTTATCAACCATAAAACTTTATTATCAACAAAATATTCATCATATAAGTGAAGAAGAAGATTTCATCAAATCTCGAAATTAAGCTATACCTAAATCTACTATTACAAGTGAAATAAATTATAAAAATCAATATTAAATATATTAAAAATATTAATATAACTTTTTAAATCATATATATATATATATATATATTTTAAAATATAAAAAAAAATAAAAAGAAAAACAGAGACATAGCAGTTGTCTATAATGCGATTTTTTGGAAGCTTTTTAGGTAGGTTTTTCCGGTCAAAATCCCACATCAATTTATTGGAATCTCAAGTTTAGTTTTCTGCACAATCAAAGTGTCCAAGGGGTTTTTCAGGGTGTTGAAGCCAAATATGCAGTTAAAAAACCATTTTAACTGCAACAAATCAAGATTTAAGCTCAACTTCTTCCTCGGGATTCTCTCACCAAAATCTCCAAAAAAATCACATTATAAACAACTCCTAGCATTATCATATTCCTATTTATCCCATGAGATAATCCATCAATACCTTGAATACTATTGACATCCTCTTGTAACTCATTTATATTAAAGATAGTAGCTTCTTGTAACTCATTTATATTGAAGACAGTAGCTTCTTGTAACTTTATTTATATTGGAAAACGAACGCACAGATAATGAGCACTTTATTTGTATATTTATAACCACCCAAAAGTGGATTCCAAAGTTGAGTTGTGAAATAATCCCTTGTGTATTTGAATGAATAAAGATGCAAAATACAAAAATCTACAGAGAAAAGTAATCACCGACAAAATATAAGATTTTTATTTGAAATCACAAAATTATATCATTAGATCGCTGGAGATGCATTACCAACCGTCGTGTTAGGTCTTCCATAAACTAGAGTAGATACAATTTTAGGGTCATGCGGTAGAGAGAATAGATAACATAAACACACGAATTCCTGATTGATATTTATCATAATTCCTTCACCATGCAAAAAATAAAAATGGCCCTATAATAGCCATTAATAAGAAAAATTTCAAGCTTCATCCCTCACAAATTGATGCCAATTCCTTTAGCTGTGTACCAGCTATCATGTTGTGTTAGACATGACAACGTAATTATATGCTAGGCACCATGGAGGATTTGTGCCAAAATCGCAGATGACACTGGCCACTCCCGTTGAACCAAAGCGCAGCCCCCGGAGTTGGCTACTTATTGTCATCCATTCATTCATTAAATGAAAATAAATCAACTCTAATCCACACGATGAAAATTGATAGAAACATTAGAAAATGAACGATAGTTCACAACGAAGGATCACAACAATTCCTATATTGGCATTTTAGCTCACGAACAATTCTATTTATGAGATAATATATTTGAGTGATTTTCTTATACCATTTGTCTGGTGTAAAAGAGATCCATGGCGCAGTTTAGATGCAACAAAGACGAGTCTAGAACGGCGAGGAGGGCCATATTCCTATATCGAGAATGCCCATGATAGTACCATGGGAATAATGTGACAATGGCCATATCCCATGACTAGAGCTCAACCCCAGAAAGTTGGGCCTTCTAGTAGTATGGAGTTCATGAACAGAGTCCGGAAATACAATCAAGCATCCATCTGTATTCTCCATAGCTTGAGCCTCAAGCTAGTCAGCTTGGAAGCAAAGCCACGAGTTATGCTTACAACATCGCAGTGGCATCAGAATTGAATTCAGAAACGTCATCAATGCAACCAAAGGGAGCTCAAACGTTTTCGCGACAACAAATGTCACTATGTATCAGATTTTGTGCAGTATTTCCATTTCGTCCATTACACAAAGCCAAGGTTATGAAGAATTGGACACTCGATTAAAATCAAGCGGTAAAATTTCACCTGTGCCAAATGAATATGGCGCCAATGAATATTTGAAATCAAACTGATGGAAATTTGAAATAGACGCGAGACATAAAATTTGAAATTCAAATGGGGGCGAGGATGCAATAAAATTGAAATTCAAATGGGAACCCACCACTGAGTTAGCACGAAAAAACGGTGGAAGCACGAGAGTACCATAGAAACTAAAACGGAGACGGAGTATTCTATTGGCCATTCTCCGTCAACGTAAACTGAGAATTTTTTCTGACCGAAACCATCTGTAAGCTTGTTCATTGTCAGACCTCGGGAACCATCTAGAGACATTTTCGGTGGATAGACATTTCAGGTGAATAGAAAAACGGGAGTCGGGCTTGTCACCTCAACTGGAATCTTGGAAAATCTGTCCGCTGGATTTCCCAAAAGGTCATACATACATACTCATAGCGAAGACATGGTCATACATACATACTCATGGCCAAGCCATGGGTTAAATTTGACGGGTGACTCTATTCCTCACACTCTCAACGAATTTTTTTTATTTTTTTATGATGCTTTTATTTTTAAACTGCCCATTATATGAATTTTAATATTTATTTGTACATGTTTTATCTAATTTCAAATTGTACTTATAATTGTTTCAAATTTTCCATTCTGTGTTGTATCAGTCCACTCAACTCTCATTGCTACACTTTCTTTTGAGACCGGTTGATCAAACTTTTCTGCAAATTTTCTAAGCTGTTGAAATGTTTTTTTTGAAAGATGGAAATAATGATAAATATATGGAAAATATGTATAGAAACAACAAAAATTAATATTATAAAGTGAAAAAAATATATATTCATAATTACTCTCACATGAAAATAATGGATGTAAATATTGTTGCAACAAATTTGGCAAAAATATTTCACTTAACAGAAATTGAAACACACATACCATGTTTCCATTTAAGTCACTAGGATGTTAATCTCATTAAAAGAACAATAGTTGTGAAATAAGTTTGAAACCAAAAACATAATGTGCATGAACTATGTAAATGTTCAAAAAGTAGATTCAATATCAACATGTACACAAACTAAATTTTGAATAGTTTCATCAAAAGAGATAATTGTCAAAACACCACGATTACAAACATAACAATAAAAGAAAAAACTTTAAATATTTAAGATTCTTCTTTCTTTAGCATCTTTCCAGATGTCATATACCCTATCCCATTCCACCATCAATGAATCAAGCCTAATTAGAGACACTCACATCAAGGCATCCAATGCAACTAATGATAACTTTGTTCTTTGGACATCCTTTATAATGTTTTGTCTTGAGAATCCTCTCTTACAAGCAATTGTACTTACATGAATACTAAGTATTTCCTGCGATAATTTTGACATGTTAGGGAAGTTTGTGTGCAACCCTGTAACATAAAAAATCATCCATGCATCTTTCATGGATGATCCCTCGCAATTAACATGAAGAGTGTCAACAAATGGATGCAACTCTCTCAAACAAGCCTCAAAATCAAATGTAGTTTTGTTTTCTTCACTTTGATAATAAGGATGATGTAAGTGTTGAAAAATCTTTTCGAGCCAATGCTTTGAATTTCATTCTCTGCCATGAACATCCTCTAAATAATGACAAGGGCTAAACAACTTTGCTGAGTTGAAAAATGCAAGATCAGGGAATCTTCCGTTCAAATTCTCTACGAGAGCTTGAACATAATCTTTTGCAAGTTGTTTGCAACTTTCTATTGAACCTTCAATACACGATTTCCATGATTGTTTTTGTATATCAACATAATCAACATATGCCTGTGGAATTGATACAAATCATAATTCATGCGTGTGAACAAGCCCCTTCTTATCACAAATTTCTAGAAAGACAAATTTAGAGGCATCTATAAATTTAGATAAATAGCATGTGCCCTCTGCAAATGCATCGCTTCTTAAAAACCACCTTTTCAAAATGTTTACCGTGACATCTATGGCTACCCCTAAAGAGCTCACATCAATGTAATCTTCTTGGACTTGATTGTTCAACTTGTTTAATTCACACATTATATCTGCAAGCATATGTAAACAAAATTGTACTGAAAAGATTCTCGCCTTATCATACCATGAGTATTTTCTTTCATTTCTCCACAATGTTAATATGGGAGGCTTTTACAACACATCTTTCAGTGACTTGTCCCCTTGAAAGCCATCTAACTCCATGGATTTGAAAAGCGTGAAGAGTTTCAAGTTGCATAAGTTCCCGTAGAGCAATAAGTTGACTATTTTTTTTCATAGAATTTTGCACCCAAGAATATACCTTATTTTCTAATTTCTCAACAAATAATAATTCAGGTATTTTTTTTGAAGCATCTGATGCATCTAAAGCTTCACGATGACCAATGCAATGAACACCTACAAGATTAGGTACATCTTTCTTCAAGAAAGTAATAAAACCATTTTCATTACCAACCGTTGAAGAAGCGTCATTTGTGGAAACTCCTATCAATATTTCTTTTGAAAGGCCCCTTGATTCCATTAAATGTTTGGTTGCATCATAAGTTATTTTCCCTCTTCCATTTCAAACATTTATCAACATTACGAACTGTGAAATTGGAGGACCCAATCCTTTTGAGTTTAAAAACATGGCATAAACCACAAGATGTTTTTCTAAACTATGGTCTGTACTTTCATCTAACATCAATGAAAAAAAGGGTTATCTAACACTTTGGAAATTTGTAGCTCTTCAAGATATTGAGATATAGAAAAAAGGAATTCTTTTGCAGCCATGTGATTTGTATATGATGTATAATCTCTATTCTTTAGCATATTTGGCATGTGTAAGGACATTGTAAACAAACAAAGAGACACATATTTTAGAGTGGTAGATCCTCTTGCACCATCCAATATACTAATTTCATAGTAGTGACGACTCTGTCTTTGTTCATAACATCAATGCATGCAATGTGTTCTGTGATAGACTTCACCTTCTTCTCATTCCACATATCCACTTTGCCTGTGAGAGTTTATGAATGCTTGAGCTAGCATGAACAACTATAGAATCATGCTGCAATGTAGAGCAACCAGTCCCAATTACCTATGGCCCCATTGCCTTATGGATTTCACAATATATGCATTTCATAACTATTTTTCCTTCATGCTTTGCCTCTCTCAACCACTTATACTTAGTTTTCCACTGATCACGAAACTCTCTTTTTACTTTCATTTTTCTTTTCTTTTGGGTGCTAGGTTCTCCCTCGTGAAATTCTTCATCACTTTCTTCATTATACTCCAAGAGATCATATTCTTCATCATGCCCCAAGACATCTAAATATCCATTTAAATCACAATCATAATCTTCCTTATTGGAAGCTTGATATGTAGTAGACCATCCAAATAATTTTTTGATAGAAAGTTGATTCCATTTTTTCGAAGACATTTTTGATATATAATACCTATATAATATAAAAAGAAATTATTTAGTATATATGAATTTCATTTCATCAACTAAAACCATATTAAAAAAATAATCTTGCAGTGATTTCAAGAAAGGATATTAACCAGGGAATATACCTATTTATTCTTTATAATGTTTAATAATATACCTGTTAATTCTTTATTAATATTTAATAATTTCTAAGTTAACTTTTTTCAATATTTACAATAAATTGTCTATTTTTTCTATCTATTTCAGTCATTTGTATAGGCAGAAAAGTTGAATGTTTTAGCATAAATACATCTTCTGTTTGCATTTAATAATGGTGATTTAAACAACACTATTTCTTGGAGTTCAAAGTGGACATATTCAAATTTTTGAAAAAAACACTAATTTTTTATTTGGTTTAAATTGTATTAAAACCATATATAAATACAATTTTTTCTCACATATTAAAAAAAAAATTATAATTGAATCAACTTACTCCTTAAACACTTGTACAATTTGCTCACAAAGTAGGTTGCTCTCACTGCTGCTGGCCTACAAAATTTGCATAATTGTGGTTGTTGTCGTGTTGTGGTCAAAATCAAAACAACAAATTTAACCATTTTTGAATTGTTTTGAAATGCCAAGAAAAAGTATGAGGACAACCTATAAATCGTCATTGTAAATTTCTACTAAATATTGAAGATAAATAAAGTGGAACATTTCTTTTAAGATAATCAATTTATATCTTAAAAAATATAAATTTTTAAAATAATTAATTTATGTATTAAAAAATACACTTTAAATAATGAAAATTTCTATTTCTATTTAAAAAAATATAACCAAAAAATAGTAAAACTAACACCTAAATAAAAAAATTCAAATAAATAAAGAGCAACAGACTATATAAACATAAAACAATAAAAATTATAAACATAAATTAATGGAACTTGGTGTGGAAGACAATTTGGCTTAAAAATTTCAATGAAAAAGGTAAACCCTCAAACTAATAAACATAAATTAATGGAACTTGGTGTGGAAGACAATTTCGCTTAAAAAGTTTAATGAAAAAGGTAAATCCTCAAACTGATATTGGGTTACAGGACTGGTGTTTTGTAAATGTGAGACTTGTTACTTGAAAATTCAGCGCTGACATTTCCAAAAAAGTGCCTACCCCTCTTGATTATTGTACATCAAAATTTAAAGATGAAAGGAATATAATTTGGAAATGAGAAAAATATTATGATATCACACAGTGTTACCAGTCTCCACCTATCTCCATTTAGAATAATTGCACGAGAAATATGAGTTCAATCTCAACCTATCTCCATTTAAAATAATTGCACGAGAAATATGAGTTCAGTCTCCACCTATTTCCATTTAGAATAACTGCACGAGAAATATGAGTTCATTTGTTCAAAATATTGTAAAAGATAACTAGTGGCTAATCATCACATGGGTAAATTCCTTTCCCAACTTCCAACAATTCTTCGAAATACCATTACTCTATCTAGTCTTTCTATCGACTTTAATAAGGTACTGTGGCTATTGAGGAGGAATTATGCTACTATCTCGTTGCAAGTAAAGGTCCTCTTCTTATTGGTTTTCTTTTATCCTAGTCGCAAAATTTTAGAGTGTGGTTTCTTTTCCCGAAGTTGTATAAACCCTAACAATTTATTTTATTTTTTTTTGGTTTTGTACAGGTTTGTTAGATGCCAAGTCCATTGTCAATATAATGCTCCTTCTCCAAATTGCAGTCACAATACTCCTTGTGAATTCTTCTTTTAGGTTTCCTTAACATTGCTCGGGTTCTATTCGCAAAATTGAATTAGGATTTCTTTTCATTTCCCTTAGAGAGGGTTTTAGAATTATCAGTGTTTAATATTGAATGTATGGCTATGGCATATAGGTAAGAAATGAGAACTATAGTTGTAATAATTTTATTATAATTTTTAAATATGCCTTGGCTTTCCCTCTAAAGTGTAGCACACATTACACTGTGGCTTATATATATAAACTTTTTCATGGCCCATATATACCTTCTTTTATCAATCTGAGCCGCAAGTCCTTAAAGCTAGGTGTGAGGGTAAAGATGATAGGAAGAAATTGTTATCTAGGCATTCATATATTTTTTAGATGACCAGGTTCTAGGGTTTCTTTCTCTATCAATGTATTAATGTTGCGACAAACATAACACACACATCACAGAATAATAAAACCACAATCAAAATACACAAAGCCAAGCAAGACAGAGAAAGATTTAATTTATTAAAAAATAAAAATATAAAACACTATTGCCTGATAGAAAAATGAATAGAGGGAGCAGAGCCTCCCTCTCAAATATTAGTAGTGCAGAAGACTATCTATGGCTGTCACTTACTGGTTACTTGGTCGGATGAATTCTAGGTTCTGTAGCATTCGAAGTTCCAAACTTTGTAGAGGTTTGCCTATGCCTATGCTCCTCACTGGAATTCACATTCGACAATAACTTACAATTGATTGGGATTTTCCACTTGGAGTTGGAAGTTGCAACTTGCAAGCGAATCACTGTAAGTTAGTAACATAACTAGGTAGTTACATAACTAGGTAGTGGGTAGTCTGGAAGTCACTAATGGGATTAATTGCTATGCAATTTACCTCTTGAAAACTGTAAGTTGACATTTGTGAATTCGTCCTGATATTTGTAACTTGCGAAGTTTCCATACGGATCCAAGGATCATTAAATAAGATATTAATGATATTAATGAATCACGATTCACGATGATTCACTCTCCGATTCTCGAGTCTCACTGTTCATGTTTAAATTTTAACGACGGTAAGTCGATTCTTCAACTCAAGGTTAAATATATATATATATTATATATATATATATATATATATATATATATATATATATATATATATATATTATAATATATATATATATATATATATAAAATTAAAACTTTTCATTTTTTAATATGCCCGTTATATTTGATGTTTTGAAAAATTATTGGCAAGTTACAAATGATGTGGAGATTTTGAAATTAAAGTATTTTACATGAAAAAATGCATTTAACCCCTGAACCAAGCACTAAGCCAATGATTGGCTTAGTTTTCTTAGTAACTTGTTGTTGAGAATTGGCCATTAACTTCGTTTGCAATACGAGAGCAACCACATAGCAAATCATACACATCTTTTGATAACGATAATCAATAAACGACACATTTTGGGTGTTGAGATCAAACACAAACTTCGCGATTTCACATGTGAATATTTAGATTAATTTTATTTCACATTTTCAATTATAGTGAATATTGTGTGGGTGTTCCCGGATGCAGGTGTACAGAAAGGATAATATGACCGTAGAGGAATGGGTTGGCAAGTGGCATCGCCACATGGCCACCACGAAGCTCACACACAGAGTAATAAACTTGTCTCATAGCATTCGTAAATGCCATTCAATGTGGCACTCGAACCAATTAACTAGCGCCATCCTGCCTAGGCTCTGCATCATGGAGACCTCAGGTAAATTCAACCCACCTCCTCCTTTTTTTCTTCTCAGCCTCTGAATTGTAAATGCCCCCTGGCTATAGTGGAGCCAAGCACCTGCACTACAACAGGTAGGCGATGCAATATTCTCTACTGCATAGAATTTGGAAAGGGCAACCATTACTCTCAGTGCTTGATGTGCAACCTGACTCTCGCTTATGAGGCTTCTGAGCCTTCTACCTCTAATTTCTTCTCAGTGTCGAGTTCTCACAGGCAGTCCCTTCCTCCCCACGCCATTATGCCTTGATTGCGCCAGCGAATGCATAGTAGGAGGGGCAGCAACAAAGGTGGACTGCTTCGTTCTTCCCCCTCAGTGGTCTCTGATTCCTCTTCCCCCTTGTCAAATTACATCTCAGCTCGTTATTTTGATACTTGCAATGGCAGAGCACGCATTCGTGTTGTTCGCTCCCAGCCTTCGCAAACCTGTCCATCAGAGATTGCTCCCCCTTCCAGCTCTCAGCAATCCACCTTCCAGCTCTCAGCGATCCAACCATTTTGCCCAATTCACATACCATTGCTCTTTGAATCAACCTATTATCATGACCACCATTATAGTCACGTTTCACAAGGAACCTTCCAGCGATGAAGGAAGTCCCACTCACGCAACGGAGAAGAGTGATACTCCTCAGGGCGAGCCTTCTCAAACAGAGCAAAATTGAGAAACTTTGGCAAAGGAAGACACAGGTGAGCTACCAAAAGACGAGGATGACCTCGATGCCTACATGTGTCTAATTCTTGAAGAACACCTGTCAGCACCAAATGACAACTAAAACAACACGCATCTTCAGGTTGTAGGTTACCGACAACCAAGTCTATGGGTTTACTTTTGCATTTTTTAGCAACATAGTTAGTTTTGAAACTGAATTCAATAGAATATCGCTCTATGTTTACATGCTCGTTTCCTTGCGAGGGCAACAAATTTCTTTTGACTTGGACTGGTTTCCCACTTCTGGGCAGTCTTCATTTTGTTTTTGTTGCAATATGCCATGAACCTTTGCTAAAAACTGCAAAAGCCATAGCCTTCTTGTATCATTTTGTTACAATGATAGATCTTAGACTTATTTAGAAAAAAAATATTGTGTGGGTGTTCTATATTATAAAATGCTAAACTTAAGACTTTGTTTATTTTAAAATTTATTTATTTATTCTATGGAGAGATGTGAGGCCTAAGGGTTAAATAATGAAAATAATTACAACCTAGAAGACTTTTCGCATTACTATGGATTAAAAAATACAACACGCCCTGGTGAAAATGTTTACCACTATATTTATATAATTTAATATTGAATAATTATTTAAGTTTATTTAGTGGGAATCACCGATTTTTCAACATGATTCTCGTCGACATAAACATTTGAAACTATCATGTCCTGAATAAAAAAAGCTGTCATGTTTTTATGAAGGGGGAAGACAGTATGGTGTTATCACGTCAATTCGAGTGTAGAGACATTGCAACTTGCCTCTGAATCAAGGAACTGTCGTCCTTTATGAATTATTTTGATAGATATGAATCGATCAGCTATCCTTCTTTGGGAAGTATTTTGATATGTTCGGGAAATGTTTCAATGCAATGTGCTGCTTTATGATCTATTTTAATATCATTGAGAAATGTTTGTTTATTTATTTGTTCTATATTTATAATTTAATAAATATATTATATCTTATTAACATTTAATGTGTAACATAAATATATAAAATTTAATTTAAGCATATAAATAGTTATTATATAAAAATTGAATATTGAATATATATATTAAATTTTAATTGAAAATAAATTATATATATAATATATATATATATATATATATATATATAACAGTTACATGTAGAGAGATTTTGTTAGACATAAATTAGGTAGATTTAATAAAATATTATATGTTTTTTAGTTTGATGTAGATAATAATATATTGATTCAAAATAATATTTTGATATGTTTTTGTTGGAAAGATGAAGAGAAGATATAATTTAAGTTATTTAATACTTTTGGTTAGATAGTGTAAGGACATTAGTGTTATAAGAAATCTTTATCAATTTGTAATTAATTTGTTGGGTAATAAAAGAGTATCTACGATCCTATATATGTGAATAGTAAAATGGTTGATTATTCCACAAATAAGGGATGCACATCTACCAATTGGATGTCTAGCTTGATTTGACATTCTATTATGCTTTTTGAATAAACTTTGGGAAAGATTTGACCATCATTTTAAGAGAATTATTAAAATTGCAACTTTTTTCAAAAATTCAATTTCACCAACTTATGTCACTAAATTGGTGTAAATTTTGTACACACACACACACACACACACACACACATATATATATATATATATATGATTATTTATTAATAAATAATGGGAAAACAAAGAAGCCAATTTTTAAAATCTTTTTACATAGATATCATTATAAGATAGACACTTGAGATATATAATAACTAACATAACCACATTAACCAATGTGGTTGACATAAGCCCATAGAATTATATCAATACCATGCACAACCACATTAATAAACGTGGTTGATATATTCTTATAAGCATACATCAACCACATTAATAATTAAAATGCACATGGAAGAGATTTAATGTTAATATTAATATTAATATTGATATTGATATTAATTAATATATAATTAATAATTATGATTTTATTATTATTATTATATATTATAATTTATAATATATTAATGTTAATATATTAAAATTATAACATTTCTATTAATTAATCTGTAATCATTAATGAAGGTTTTTGCATTCCGTATTAGTATTGGGTTTTATTATAGAGCTTTAATATAAATAAAGATAAGTCAAGTAATCAACTAAGTGAGAAAGTTTAAATTAAATTTGAAATTGTATAGTATTATAAACCCAATATTGAACATTACTATTAAATATAAAATTATAAACCTAATATTAAATCCAATATTAAACCCTAATATTAATTTGAATATGATAAACCCTAATATTAAATCCAATATTATAAAGCCAACTTTAAACCCTAATACTAAACTCGATATCGAGCCCCTCACCATCGGAATAGTGAGTGACCCCCTCTCCTTGACAGTCGAGCCCCTATCCTTAACAGTCAAGCATGCTTACGCATCATGCTGGTCCTCACCATATGAATAGTGAGTGGCTCCGCCCCTAAGTAATAAATATAGGGCCCTCTCCTTGCCGAGTTTGGGACAATTAATAAATTCCTTGCACTAGGAAGCGCAAGCCCCTCCGGGTCCTTGCTTTCCCTAATATGATGCCCTCATTCTGTAATATTCCTATATTAATGCAATGTTCGATAAGTTACAATGTAATGTAGCATTGCAACAATCATTGTAAAGTTGATTTTCACTTTATAACAATGTTTGTCATAATGCGAATTTGAATATATTTTTATACCATTCCAACTAGGGGAACTTTTAGCTATGAAATATCACAAATGGGCCTTTTTTGGACATTTTATGAAAAATTGTTGGTTAATTTGGTTAAAAAATCACCTAATTTTTACATATATATGATTAAATGGGTGATATTCCTCAAAATATTACCAATTTTAATAGTAAATGACATGTTTTTGATTGAATGTTCACCTTCACTCTATCCATATGAATTTTCAAACTAGAATAGTGAACTACAATGTTATATATAAGAAAAATAGTAAATCTTTAAAAAATACCCTCATTCCAACCTCATAATATTAAACCAAAAAAAAATCAATATTGTAAACCCTAATATTAAATCTAATATTATAAATTCCATATTAAGCACACTATTATAAGCCTAATAATATAAAGCTTAATATTATAAACACAATATTATAAACCCAATATCATAAACACTAATATTAATCATTAATTTTGTAATGTCATAACGACATGTTGAATATATTGGAAGGCAAGGTAACATTGTGAAAACAATTGTTAGATTGATAGTCAATTTGTGACAATATGTGTCACAATGTGACGCTCAATATATTTTTATACCATTCCAACATCACAATATTAGACCCTAATATTAAACAAATATTACAAACCCTAATGTTACAAAACCTAATATTATATACCAAATATTATAATCCCTAATATTATAAACCCTAAGATTAAATCATATTTGTAAATGTCACAATGCAACATTAAATAAATTGCAATGTAATTTAACACTGTGACAAAGATTGTCACATTATTAGAATGAGTGTCACAGTGCGATGTTGGATATATTTTCATACCATTCAAACATCACAATATTAAACAAAATAGTATAAACCCTAGCATTATAAAACTAATATTATAAACCCTAATATTAAACCTAATGTTATAAATCCTAATTTTGAACCCAATACTATAAACCCTAATATTAAGTTCAATGTTATAAGCCCAATTTTAAACCAAACATTATAAACCCAATATTAAAAATAATAATATTAAACCAAATATTAAACTGTAATATTAAACCCAATATTATGAACATTAATATTATAAACCCAATATTAAACCCTAATATTATAAACCTAATTTTAAACACCAATTTTTTACTCTTGCAATGCGATGTTGAGTAAATTTCAATGTAATGTAACATTATGACAATGATTGCAAGATTGATACTTGCATTGAGACAATGTTTGTCATAATGCGAAGTTGGATAGATTTTTGTATCATTCCAAGGTCACAATATTAAACCAAATATTATAAACTCTAACATTATAAAGCTCAATATTATAAACCATAAGATCAACATATTAAACCCTAAGTTTAATACATTAAATCATAGGATTATAAACCCTAAGATTAATATCATAAAGCTTGAGGTTAATATTAAACCTTGAGATTAATATTATAAACTCTATCACTATAAAACCTAGGAATAATATTGTATACCCTAACATTAATATTGTAAAACCTATCATTAATATTAAATACTAGGATTAGTATTATAAATCCCACGAGAAATATTATAAACCTAATTTTAATATATTAAACCCTAGCATTATAAATCCTAATATTAATATATAAATATTATAAAATCATAATATTATAACACCAAATATTACAAACACAAAAATTAATATCTTAATCCCTAAGTTTAATATATTAAACCTTAGGATTATAAACCCTAATTTTACTATATTAAACCTTAGGATTATAAATCCTATGTTATAGACCCTATAATTAATATTATAAATCTTATCATTAATATTAAACTTTAGGATTAATATTATAAATCCTAGGATTGATATTAAACCCTAATATTTATATTATAAAGTGTGTAATTATTATCATAAACTCTAGAATTATAAAAATAAAGATTAATATGATAAATCTTAATATCAATATTATAAATCATAATATTAATATCAAACCCTAGGATTAATATTATGAACCCTAAGTTTAATATATTGATCCTTATGTTTAATATATTAAACACTAGGATTATAAACCCGAAGATTAATAAATGAAACACTAAGATTAGTATATTAATATTAAACCTTATGACTAATATTATAAATACTAGTATTATCAACATTAAGGTTTATATTTTAATATTATAAAACCTAGGATTAATATTGATCCCTAAGATTAATGTTATAAACCCTAGAATAATATTTTGTGGATCATGGAGAGTGTGCATGGAGCTAGGGTTTCTTATTTTTGTAAACCACTAGATGGCACTATCACGAGACATGCCATAATAGTTAATAGTAGAGGAGAGATAAAGATAATGGATGTCAAACCATTCTCCATCGAATGTTCCAAAAACATATGGAACGCACGCATTCATCCAAGGTTCGAAAGCCCAAAAATCATCTAAGATTTGAAAATGATTTTATGGTCTAGCCATGGCATTTTCCATTTATGTCGACTGTGGACTAGGCTCCTGATTTCTCTGGAGCTATGCCATCGAAGATGTATCTAAAAAATGGCAACTAAAGGACCCTCTTATTAGATATTGTGAAAATTTCTATTCCTATATCCAAGTGATGAGCCGGAGTATTGCAACAGGAATGATGCAACTCTCAAGGCTAACAACTTAAATTATCAACTCGGGGTTTGTACAAACTTAAGAGGTGTCGACACTATATATGCAACATACAATGTGTCCTTCCTTCATTGATTTGATGTAATGGAGTGAATTTCATGAAGTAAAAGGCTAAATTAATTGCAGAAATGGTACTCTATTTACAAGAAATGGAAATTCTACTTGTTCAAATGTAAACACTAATCCTAATTGCAAGAAGGTAAAGGTTATGCTATTTGTAGAAATGAAAAGTACTTGTTTATTTTCAGAATTTAAGCCTTGTACTACTTGCAACAATGTGAATCATTATTCTAATTGCAGAATGTGAAAATTTTCCTTCAAAAGAAACTAATCCTATGCAAGAACACAATTTTTTAATTGAAATCCTAAGAACATGAATTCAAAGAAATTGGCCTAATCTACTTTGTAAAAAGGAAAGTCTTAAGTGGTGTTTATTATTCCCCAATCTTGTATTTAGAGGATAGGGGTAATTATTCAAGCCTAAGAGAAAAAAACCAATATTTTTGAGCAAATGTGGTCAAGTTTACACATGCTACACGAGGTCCTACAAGAGACCCTATTTTGCTACAAGAGGAGATAACTTTTAGAACACCCAAGTAAATCAAATTAAAATGGTATGGGATTTTTTTTTGTTATTAATAGGATGTATTAGGACTCCATTAAAAGTTGAATAACTCCAAAATACCCCTGTTAACATGTGCTAAAAAGTAATAGAAAATTACTAGTCTAAAATCTCGAAATTCAAGAACTAGTGAGCTAGTTAACCTACCAAATGCCTAACTTAATAAAGTGAAAATTCTATGCGGTAATTTTTTTTATTAAGTTTAATTATTTTATTACCAAATAAAATTGTAATAAACTCAAATGAAGCTCCTTAACATGTTCTAAAAAATAGCATAAAATTAGTAATATTTTGCTACAAGGGACTTCTAGAAATTCTAGATTTGTGAGCTAGTAAAGCAATCCAAGCAGCTGAATGAGGAAGATGAATTTCAAAGTTTTTCTAAGGATGCACAATTCATGTGACTTTGTAAATAATCTTTAAAAAACTCACTTCAACCATTTAACCAATCTAAGATACAACAAAAGAAGCATGAACAATAAATGGAGAAATAAGAGATGCAAGTGAAAAATACATTCAAAGGAAATAAAGAAATTATAAAAGAGGGATATGAGGCTCTTGAGATGGCCAAAACCTAGGAAAGTTGGAGTAATATGAAAGAAACCAAGCTTTAGAAGCTAAAAATGGCACTAAAATTCATATTTTGAATCAATCCAAGTACATCCCTGGCCAGAAATGAAAGTGGAGCTACTAAATAACAAGTTTTCTACACAAAAAGACTAAGAAATACATTCCCCTAGAGGAAAATTCTAATTGATACTTATAAAAATTTATAGGAAATAATTCTCCTTGAAAGGAGGAAGGTTTCCCATCCAAAATCCCTCAAATAGTGGATCTGGTTGCCAATACTAGGAATTTGCATTAAATGACACACAACGTGTTCCTAGATTTTCTCAATCACTAGAGATCCAAAAATTGTCAATAATTTCATGATATTGTTTTCATTTATTATCCAATAGTGGTCATCGTGTATTGGGGATAAAGTCCCTATATTATATCCTCCTCAAAATATTCATAAGTTTCCCAATATTCTCACAATATTCTACAAAAGTAAATAATAGTAGGCACATAGTATGCAATTATATTTGAACCTTCCTAAGAACATATTAAAGCTAAAAACATAGTATTAAGTGTAGAAGGATAGGTTTAATATAGCCTTCATGTCCTAATAAATATTATATGGGCCTTAATTTGTGTCTAATTTGGAGGCCCATCATACCCCTGACTGAAAATGTTGCTCATCCTCTGAGAAACCTATTCATTCTCCTTACCCTATGGTTCTTCATGTATGATGGCCTATTTCATTCTCCGTTTATTAGTCCATGTGTTTCTCCTCTTTATGCTCTTCTTCCTCCTCTTCTATTCATATTTCTTCTCCTATCACAGTTTTGCATGGAACTTCTAATGTAGGTTTAGGATGCTTCTTTCTCTTAGGTGATTCTTCAATTGTAATGGTTTATATTTGTGAGGGGAATACCTTACTTTTGGTTTTTCTTCTTGGTATTCCTCTGGAACTTCTCCTTGTGAAAAGAAGTATTTATTCGAATCCATTACCTCAATACTAATGTCATTCTCATTGAAGTCAAAGCCTCTTACTACTGATACAAATTCTTGGCCATGACACATCATACTATCCATCAAATTCTTATGAACACCCTTAACTAGCAAAATAAAGTCTCTTTTCTCATTAAATTATGGAATTTAAAACACTTAACACAAAGATTTTTCTTCTTATAGAGGGAGAAATTATGGTTAATAAACTAAAGAAAAATAAAGGAGTTATGTGATGACAAAAATGGTGACTTTGATACCTTTCACTCTTGGAGAATTTACCATGTCTGTAGGAAACCCTTTGTAGCATCCTTTGTAGCTCTGTTGTGTTTCTTTGTACCTTGTAGCAATTAATTAATCATTATCCAACACCCTAGTAGCAAAATGTTTCTCTTGTAGCCCTCTGTTAACTTTCTATAGCAATCTATCTATCTTGTGTAGTAACATTGTTCCTTCCTATAGAAAATTTGTCCTTCCTGTAGAAAATTTGTTCTTCTTGTAGCAGTTATGTTCCTCCTGTAGTAGCTCTATTTTATCCTATAGAAAGCAATCTGAATACTGTAGAAGTTATTCCTTGAATGCGAAGAGGTGGTCAATCCACCTTTTTATTATTATTCTTTTTAAATTTTTCTATTGATTTTTCTATTGATTTTTTTCATTATTTTTTCTCTCATTTTTTCATTGCATGCAAAATAAAATCAAAGTGCTTTGAGTTAGATGAGTTGGCCCTCACTTACCCCTTCACACTCCTTGTCCTCCATCACTACTAAATGATTACAATAAAATTTTTCAAGTCCTCTTTACTTTTGTCATGTTCATCTTCCACACATGTGGGTGTGTTGGTGGAAAGGTGAAGTTATATGTTGGATAAGGCCGAGGTTGCTCTGCTACTAATTTTGGCTATAAAAAAAATTCCTTCATACACTTGCAATGGTTTTCAAGCTAAAATAAGTTCATAGAAATTTTTTAGAGGATGCATACTCGAGCCTTACCTTGGGTGTGTTTTTGCAGGTGATGCTAGAGCTAAAAATTGTGTTGCATGTGTTGCATGGTGGCCTAATTCATCACTGATGCATGTTGTGAGAGGTTTCTTTTTGATTTGTTGATCCTTTGATGGTTGCATGGTAGATATGGAAATGGGTGATGTTGTTCTTGAGCACCTTATGAAATATCATTTCCTTTGTATGTTGCTTAAGGAATAATGGTTGATTTGATGCCTCCTTGCGGTGTTATCTTCCCATGCTTGTTTCTATGTTCATTGGCTCTATTTTGAAAATATTTTTTGACATGTACTTGACTGATATAGGCTTATCAACACACACACACACACACACACACATATTTTTATTGTGGATCAAGTGTTGTTGGAGATGAACAATGATGTTGTAGAAATTTTCAGAGGTCTTATAGCTACACAAAATTTGAGGAAATGACTCTCCAATGTCTTCATGATGATTAGTTCTTCATTATGGTGGTATCAATTGTGGTCTCGTAAGGTAATTGCAAGCTACTACAGGAATGTATTTTTTCTTGTAGCAATCATAAAAACCCTTCTATAAAAACAATATCCTTTAGATAATTCTTGCATTTTTTTTTTTTTAATTCTTGATGAATCTATAGAGAAGGATTAAAAGCCTTGGTTGTGGTGAAAGTAATGAAAGAAGGGGTGAAAATAGGGATTTTTCATGAACAAAGATGAATTTCTGGATGGATAAGAAACTAAATGGTGTGGAGGTGTGATAAAATTATTTATTCATTTCCTTAAGGAAAAAATAGGATCTGACCCCTCTGTCTATGCCGATCACACTCCTGTAGCAATCCTGGTTTCTCCTATATCATTTTTGGATAGTTTCATGTAGCAGAATGATTTTATCTATATCTCTAAAATGCTAGACTAGATTGACCTAATGTTTTTTTATCATGTTTCCATCATCCATATGCACCTCTACATAAAACATCTTGGCCGATGGATGCACAAATCTATAGAAAAATAAAAAATGGTTGTAGGTGCTTGTCGCCAATTTTTTGAAAAGTATGACCTAGAATTTTTTGAAATTTCTTGAGAATGTTACCATCATCCATATGAATCTCCCCATGAAACAAATCAGTTAATGGATGCATGGTTTTTGAGATATGGTAAAACCAATTCTCTTCTCTATATATTTTGGCTTTTTATTGCAAAATAGAACCCTCTCGTAGCATTTTAGGACAAAAAGGAAAATGAATGGGAAAGGCTTGGAAATGATGGGTGGATGTTGGAAATGGATGAAGGTGATGGGTTGAAATCACCTTGATCGTACTAAAGCATTTAAGAAAAGGAGGATAAATCCCAAGTTTGACTTTCTTTGACTAGGTTTTTGATCAACTTTTGTCTGTTGGTGCTAACCTGTTCTTGTCGCTTGCAAAGGTTGGAGAGCACTTGAACTCATGAGGGAGAGATAAATGGATAAAATAAAGTTTTCCATTTTATTTCTTTTTCCTCCTTTTCTTAGGCCTACTAGTGGCCTCAATGAGATTTTCAATTAGTAGGTCTACGTAGGTGCCTCAAAGGAGGTTTTCACCTAGGATCTTTTCCTTTTTTATTTTTTCTCTTTTTTTCTAACCCATTGGCTCCCTCATGGAGGTTTTCAATAAGTGAGCTAATATCAGGTGACTCAAAAGAGGTTTTCACCTAAGACCTTATTCATTTCCTCTTATTTTTTCTCTTTTTCCATTTTTATTCCTTTTATTTTTTTCTATCCTACTCTACACGAAACAAATCTCTTTCAAGTGTGTGAATGCTTCCAATGGAGCCATGTCATAATAAAATTATAGTTGAATTCATGTGTAGGCTTTAAACATATAATTTTTCATGTACCTAATTGTTAGAGACCAAATTATCTGACTTTGATGATATCAAGCACTATTGAAGAAGAGAGTGATGCCATCTTGTTGATTTTCTAGAACAAAACCTCAATAATATTTTGATGCCCATGGTTCGATTGCTCGTTTGGATCATTCTTCATGTCTTCTTCTACCATGAAATTCAAATATTCCTCTTTTTTGTTGATTATTCTCTTAAACACATGGAGGATCTCATCGTAAACATGAGGGAAGTTTCTTAATCTCTGAATCTGATGTCTGCTCTATTTCAAGTGTTGCCATGATTCTTTGGTCTTCTCATTTGAATCTTATTTTTATGAATGTTATCCTTCAATAACATCAAGAGAATCTATTTTTTGCAATAATCTTCCAGAGCTAAGACGAATACCATTTAGATGAGGAGGAGATTTTTGGAAGTTTTGTACCTCAACATTGTACGTGGGTTGGGCTATTTCCTTTTGTGGGTTTTATCATGACAGTATAGGTAGTTGAGTGGGAGTGGATATTTGAGATGGTTGTGGTTGAGGTTGTAGTTGTGATGGAGGTGGATGGTAGGGATAACATGGAGTTGGTTATGGAGGCTATTGAGGAGAATTTTTAGGGTATTAGGGATTTCTCCCATAAGGTTCTTTCGAACCTTGTTGCCAAGATTGGTTTTGGGGTTGAGATGGCAAAGGTTTCCAATGAAATGGTGCATTTGAATTTTTTTGAGATGGATGTGCATAACCTTGAAATTGTGAATTAGTTTTTTTCATCATATTAGGTTGACTAGGCTACCATGGTATTCTTTGAGTTACATAACATAGTTTCTTTGGTGATTGAATTTCTCCATTATCCTCTTGGTAAACATCCTTCAAACTCAGTAAAGATGGGAAATATTTAGTAGCATGTGATTCTACATGGATAACACAAATATCGACATCCTCTATTTGCTCATTTTGCATTCCTAGAATTTCTACTTGTTCACTTAGATTTCCAAGAAATTTTGTTTTAAATTTATTAAGCAAATTTCCAAGTTCATCTTGACTTACTGATCTTGATGTTGATTTACTTACCCTTACCCTTCCTCTTGATATACACTTGCATATTTCAATTTTTTTTTGAAATGATAATTGGTATACATAACCTCTACTCAGGAGATCAAGGAGATCAAAGCACTCATCTCTAATTGTTCTAAGTAAGAGCGTTTTTGGTGTTTCATATCCTAGATTATGCAATTTTTCCCTCTTAACATTATACATAAATATCCCTATTATATCCTCAAGGCTCTAATATTCTTTTTGTGTCATTCTAAAGATTTCTTCTTCAAGATCCCTATCTTTATATTTTTCTAGAAATATCTTTTACATATCATTCCATGATCTTATTGAATTAGTCCTTAAACTCATGAACAATTTAAGAGTTATATCCTTCAATGTTGTTGGAAACAATATCAATTTTTAAATGTTTAATAAGTAACCATAAGATTGACAAAGTATTTCAAATCCAAAGAGAAAGGTTTTGGATCCTCTCACATCATATAATGGAAGTTGGGAAGGAAATGTGGAGGGATGTTCTTCGTATGCACACTGACATCAATAACTTGAATGGGTAATCCAAGAGGAGCTTCTCCATTGTCATAATATACATCCATTTCTTCTACCTTCTCTGCCACCTCCACCTCTTCTACCTACAAAAGTGGATGGTGATGTGGCTCTTACTTCACCACGTGATCAAATTGGGTTTGTTGGTTTTGGAAAACTATTTTTCAATTTGTTTTTTAATAAGAATGCTAATGCAACGTTTTTTTTTTGAAATGAAATATGCCTAGTGTAAGTATTATTATTATTATTTTTTTTTGCAGAAAATAAAAGAAATTAATCAAGCAGGAAAGAAAAAATGCATGCTTTTACACCTCCCTAGAAACGGTGCCAAAAAGTGATGAGCTCCAATATTGCAACAAGAATGTTGCAACTCCCAAGGCTACCAACTTAAAATATCAACATGGGGTTCGTACAAATTTAATAGATGTTAGAACTATATGTGCAACATACAATGTGTCGTTCGTTCACTGATTTGATGTAATGGAGTGAATTTCATGAAATCAAATCCTAAGCTAATTGTGGAAATGTTACTCTATTTGAAAGAAACGGAAATGCTACTTGTTCAATTGTAAACACTAATCCTGATTGCAAGAACATATAGGTTATGATATTTGCAGGAATGAAAAGTACTTGTCTATTTGCAGAATATAAACCTTGTGCTACTTCCAACAATGTGAATAATTAATCTAATTGTAGAATGTGAAAAGTTTCCTTCAAAAGAAACTAATCCTTTCCATGAACAACAATTTGTAATTGAAATCCTAAGAGCATGAATTCAAAGAAATTTTCCTAATCTACTCTGTCAAAAAAATTACTAAGTGGTATTTACTCTTCCCCAATCATGTATTTAGAACCTAGTGGTAATTATTCAAGCCTAAGAGATAGAAACCAAGATTTTGGAGCAAATATAGTCAAGTTTACATGTGCTACAAGAGGTGATACGTGAGGAGATAAATTGTCAAATTCCAAAGTAAATTAAATGCAAATGGGATGAATTTTTTTTTGTTAATAAGCAGTATGTCTTGGGACTCCATTCCAAGTGGAATCACTCCAAAATACCCCTCTTAACATGTGCTAAAAAATAACAGAAAATTACTAGTTTAAAATAAGGAAATTCAAGAACTGGTGAGCTAGTTAACCTACCAAATGCCTAACCTAATTAGGTTTAAATTATATGGGATGAATTGGTTTATTAAAATGAATATTTTTATGGCCTAAGTTCAGTGGAATCAACTTAAATGAAATTCAACAACTTGTTCTAAAAAATAACATAAAATTACTACTATTTTGCTACAAGGGACTTCCAAAAATTCTAGATTAGTGAACTAGTAAACCAATCCAAGTAGCTCAATGATAAAAATGAATCTTAAAAGTTGTTCTAAGAATGAATATTTCTTGTATATGTAAATAACCTGCAAAATAACTCACTCAATCATTTAATCAATGTAACCTCCAACAAAAGAAGCATGAACAATAAATGCAGAAATAAGAGATGCTAGTGAAAAAGACATTCCAAGGAAATAAAGAGGCTCCTGCGATGGCCAAGACCAAGGAAAATAAGAGTTATATGAAGGAAACAAAGATTTTGAAGCTAAAAATGGCACCAAACTTCATTATTTAAATCAATCCAAATACATCTCTGCTAGAAATGAAAGTGGAGGTACTAAATAACACGTTTTCTCCACAATAAGACAAATAAATATATTCCCATAGAGGAAATTAGAATTGGTACTTATAGAAATTGATCAGGAATAATTTTCCTTGGAAGGAGGAATCTTTCCCCTCCAAAATCCAACAAATAGTGTATTTGTTTCCCAACACTAGGAATTTGCATTAAATGACAAGGAACACATTCCTATATCTTATCAATCATTGAAGCTTAAAAAATTGTCAATAATGTCATGAAATTTTGTTCATTTATTATCCAATATTTGTCCTCCTATATTATGGATCGAGTCCCTAGATTATCGCCTCCCACAAATCTTCGTAATCTGCCCAATATTCTCACAATATTCTACAAAAATAAATAATATTAGGCACATAATATGCATGTTAGCGCTCAAATCTACCTTAGGCTGGAATAATGTGAGACTCAAGGCCACATCAAACCACGCTCAGCCTCGTAGCTAGCCCTATGAGGACAGGAGAGGGCTCTCTCCAGGTCAATATCGGCAAAAGATAATCAACGAGGCTCGAGATGACTGAATTGATGACTAATTTTAGGCTAAGTATTAAGTACAAAGAGTTTAGAATTGATTTTTGAAGGTTTTGTTGAATTCAAGGGAAAGGCAAATTTGGGTGCGGGGATGAGGCACAATTTTTGCATAGGTCTACTTGGGGCAAGATAGGCGATTGTTTTGATGCCTTAAAGCAAGTGAGATGGGTAGATCAGACTGGTGAGGAGCTAAGGAGAGCAGGGGAGTCTCAAGGATTCTCCTTAAACTGAAGAAAACATAGAAAATTAAACAAATTTAAAGGCAGAGCATAGCGAGTTCATGGATTCTACCTTAACACTTCATTTGTTTAATTACAGAAGATTAAATAAGGAAAATGGTACACATACACAACTTACAAGTACTGAGAGAAACACACCATCAACACATAAAGCCACATGAATCCCAAATAGTGCTGCAAAACCCTGGTCTTTCCTTTGCCAAAATGCAGATAAGATATGTACAATATAGTCTCAAGCTATTCCCAAGAGTCCAACCTCTCCTACTGAATGAAAATTTACATATATAGACCAAGCTATCCTCATTCCCTAACCTCTAGGGGTCGATCTCCTCCTTCTAGGAGTAGTTTGAACAAATTCTAAACATGGAGCAAGAATCTAGATGACCAAACAACCTGCCTCTAAAAAGAAGGAAACTGATTCATTACATTAATTTCTTGCTAATTTGTGAATGAATCATCTAGAAGAAGGTAGATAAGTTCCATGTTACCTTACATGCATCAAATTACATCATGTTGGGTCAAAAATTACATCAAAGAGTGAAACTGGTGAAAACTAGCCGAATCCCTGAGCTAAAGGTGAAAAACTGGGCCAAAAACTGTATGCGTAGCGCCCCTGATCCCTATGCATAGTGCACATTTGAGCCTATTTTTGAGGAACTTACCGACATCCAAATTGAGCTCATGATAGCTTGTTGGAAAGCCCGGGATGTCTACTTCCCAACCCAAGTCGAATGTTCCAATTTGGAGCTCATTTTCCCCCTCAAAAATGACTTCTCCTAGAGGTACTTCATGCTATTGGAAAAGGTGGCAGCAAGGTGGTTTTCATGATGTTTTTGGACATTTTGACCATCCATATCTCAATGAAATGCTTTGGAAATGGCTGAACATGTGTATTTCTTCATGAGGAATCCAAAACTACAAGCCATTTGTCATTTGGACCTCCCAATTTTCAGGGTAGCACGCTACGCATAGAACCAAAAAACCTGTTTCGCAAGCCAAAAAATTTGAAACGACAAACTTTTCTCCAAATGTGCCCAAATTTGGAGTGAAGACCCTCCATCATGTATCATGCTCAACTAATGAAGCCTCAACCAAAACTCGAAGCGGATCAGGCCTTTTGCGTTGTTTTTGCACTTTGCTCAAACGCCTCTTGAGGATCTTCATTCTCGCTTTGCAAACATGCATGCGAGCCCAATAGTGAATTTTCATGTGATGAAGCATGTCCTTGTCCCTATTTGCCTTCGCCAACAACTTCTCCAAATGAGTGTTTACCCGGATGAGCATTGGTTCTCGATCAATAGGTGTCAAATCACCGAGTCTCCTTCGGGCCAATTCCCAGTCTTCCCGGATTTTCCGCAGCTCATAAAGTTCATGCTCATCTTCCAGTTGTTTGTTGCGCTGCTCCAAATAGTTGATCACCCACTTAGCCATCTACAATTTCTTTCGCAGTGACTCATTCTCGGCCCTTTTCTCTCGGATGATCTCCTTTAGCTCCGAGCTAGGAGAGCTAACATCAACGTCAATGATATCCGTGTCCTGGCCTCCTGAAGCACCCTCATCAACCATGGGTCTCTTGCCCCTGTCCTGGATCTGTACCTGTGCTGAAGACGGAGGCGAGACCCCTTCCACATGATGTGGAGATAATACTCACTGTGCTGATGAAGTCAACGAGACCCCTTCCACCCCAGGTGGAGATAGTACTCGTCATGCAGATGCGAATAAGGCCCTGTGGCCTCGCTGATATGTCACATATGCTGGAGCATCTACATGCTCTGTCTCAGGAATTTCAAGCTGCTGTGAAGGCCCTCCCTCATCATGAACTATCTCTGATGGTGGATGAAGTACTGTGAAGAAGTCACGAGAAATAAAATCCTCCCATGTAATGCCCTACTATGCCAATTGATGAATCACCATGATCTTGATCAATGCATAATGATATATGCTCCTATGCTGATGTGCTGGGCTCTTCCTTTGCACTAAAGGCACCATCCTCTCTATGTTGCGAAACATAAAGTATGGGATGTTCATCAGACGCACCCTTGTAAAATGCATCAACAAACGGACATGGTATGCATAAAGATGCGAGAATCTGCCCTCGCAACTGAAATACCGGATGATGAGTTTCATCAAAGGTGCAAACCGATCATTGAGGTAGTGGAAAGGAAAAACTCTACTTAAGTGCCTCATATACCCTAGTTTAATATATGGCTCATAATATGATTTTTCTAGCTACTGACGCTTATTCCATTGCTCCTCGATATTCAGAATTCCCGTGGCCTCTGCAACGGTCTCTGGTGACAAAATGAAATTAACTCCAGCGAGGTTTACATGGCCATCATGTAAATGGAGAACAAACAAGCGAGCTAATTCATGATGATACTGAAATTGTGAAATTAGTTCACAAAAATGATAGCATGACTGATGGCAAAAACAATCCATGGCAAGTGGGCAAGCCTACAATTGTACCAGAGAAGTGGGCTCTTCTCTGAGATGTTTACCACCTTTGCCACCTCTGTGAAGCCTTTGTGGCAAATTTTCCTCTGTTGTGGAATCACTGTCATTCTCATGCTCATACACTGACTCTATATCTGACATAGTTTTGAGAACAAAATAGCTGCAATAGGAGGACTACAATATGTATGTTGTAGGTGTGATGAAATACCAATTTCAGTGCATCCTCAAAAAACCAACTGAAGCATCATAAGAGTTATGCCATAAGGGATATTTTGTTTGGTATATTTGGGCATAAAACAATCACAAAGATATTTTGGTATGAAGTGTTGCTGGCACAAAGCTTTCAAATGGGAAAGGAGCTATATTTTACCAAGGAAAGGGAGAAAAATCTTCATCAATTACTCACATGTCTGTTAATACCCTATACAAAGTTTTAATACCCTTTACAAAGATTTTGATAAGGGCCTAGGGTTTGATTTGTTTTCTTATATCCAACACAATACTTCCACTCTTCAAACACACATTAGACAATATTCAACTTGATTGATTGAGTCAAAGAAATACCTACTTGTAGCTTCGGAGGCGATTTGACATGTTTTAGGCACATAAACATAATGCTGGAATGGGTGCGTAGCGCACAGGTTCAATGCGTAGAGCACTGCCCAGTGCGTAGCGCCTATGTAATTTAACAAAGGATGCACGCGCCCAATGCGTAGCGCACTACCTAGTGTGTAGTGTGCAGGTTGTATGCGTAGCGCGCACCTTCAACTCTGCCTCAAGGGTTTGTAACTTGGTTTTCTGCCCTCCAATCTTGAACACGCTCTTGCTCTGATATGTGGTGAACAAAAAGACTTGTTTTCACCTTATATACAACCAAAATATCTAATTTGAATAAATTGACTTCAAAAAACCCACTTTGTAAGGTTTGGGCACTTTCACTTTTGGTCTTTTAATACAATGATGCTTTTGATTTTCTCATGCTTTTCTGAGGTTTGGACTGAATTTCTTTGTTGATTTTTGTTTGCAGGGATAGCTGTGATATGCTCTGGCAAAGGAGATCAAGGCTTCACTTGAACAATTGAAGAATTGAAAACTTTGACAATTTTTTACAAAAATGAGATGGTGACTTATCTTCAAAACAGAGTTTTGAAGAGAAGTCCTAATTCAGCTGTACAATGATGAAAATTATTGAAATGATAATCTATCAAAGACATCCCTCTAGCCTGTTGGTCTTCTAAGACTTTTCAAGACAAAATTGACTCAACCCTAGACCTAAGACCTCAAAATTTAAAACATCATTGTAAATGACCTTTGAAGGCTTATTTTAATGAATAGACCTGAACCAGCAGTGCCAAACATGAGGGGAATGAGTGACACAAACCGCTCCATCAAAGTTATGGCATGCCTAACGAAATGTAACTCAAAACTGATGGGACACCTAAACATGAAACGCATAAAGAGCTTTGATCTCTGACGGAGGGATAACTAGACCGACTCTAACAACCACTATGCAAATTTTAGCTACAGGGAGTGATGACCCGACAGCTTTGCCTTCATAAAAAATTATCTTTCTTCAGCTGTAAATAATGCATATATTCGTCTTACGATTGGTTGTAATTTAGTTTAAGCATTACTATGTAAATACGAGGATTTTTATTATTTTTTGGGTATGTTAATAATTGTTGTTTAATTAATTGACAGTAGTTTTTCAATCAATTGAACAACAACAATTTCTTTTTTTGTATATTTTGTTGTTGAAACAATTGAACAGTTGTTGTTCAAATCAATTGAACAACATCGTTTTATTTTTTGAGTGTTTTGTTGTTCAATCAATTGAACAAGTGTTGTTCAAATCGATTGAACAACACTGATTTCTTTTTTTACATTTTGTTGTTCAATCAATTGAACAGTTGTTGTTCAAATCAATTGAACAACACCAATTTCTTTTTAGAGTGTTTTGATGTTCAATCAATTGAACAACTTCAATTTCATTTTTGTATGTTTTGTTGTTCAATCAATTGAACAGTTGCTCTTCAAATAGATTGAACAACACCGATTTATTTTTTGAGCGTTTTGTTGTTCAAATCGATTGATCAACACCAATTTATTTTTGTATTTTTTTTCTGTTCAATCAATTGTATAGTTGTTGTTCAAATCGACTGAACATCACCAATTTCTTTTTTTTTTTATGTTTTGTTACTCAATCAATTGAATAGTTGTTGTTCAATCAATTGTATAGTTGTTTTTCAACCAATTGAACAAATCCAATTTCTTTTTATGTTTGTTGTTCAATCAATTAAATAGTTATTGTTTAGTCAATTGAATAGTTGTTGTTCAGTAGAACGAACAGCTATGATTTTTTTTCTTAAGACCAATAATTGTTGTTCCATCGCCGATAATTCTTTTATCAAATTTCCATTTTTTTCTCCCATGTTTTCTTAGAAAAACCATCTATTTGGGTTTAGCATTTGTACCCGAGATAAAATAAAGACAGTAACATTAATACAATTATGATTTGTAAAACCTTTGATGGTTATCTTTATTCTGAAACTAACCTGGTTCATCTCTATAATGACTAGTTGAATATCTTCTCTTTGGACATATCATCAAATGATTCACTATCTGAATACCATGCTGGTTTATCTTTCACACTTTCAATTGATAATTTCCTTTGGTATGATGACATATGGATAAAATCATAACTTTCATTGGCATTTTTTTCACTTCTCACATCATCCCTAACCCTTAAGGAGTAAATAAGCCTCCCTCCCTTTGCAATTAAAATATGGAAACATGGAAATATGAAAAATATTCTTAAAGAGGATAGGGGGTACCATCACGAGCCAGCCTACCATGATCATAAGGATGTAACAAAGTGACATTCCATTATGGCCACCACACAAGGGTAATGACTTTCTAGATAGTCAAATCTTTCAAAAGGACAGGAGGTCTCATCACGAGTCGGCCTGATCACTTTTCTAGATCCTAGTGAATGGCACTATGATTATCTGGTTACCATGTCAGCATAGTGGTCTCTTTATAGCAATAAAAAAGATAACCATCTAAATACTAAAATGAGGACTCTGACTCATTTTTGTGTTAAAAAGAAACCTTTTCGAGGCTATGAACGCCTGCTGGTAGCAGTGGCTCTGCTTGAAGTATTGAAGTACTATGTTACATTGCCAAATATTCCTTATCCTATTATTTCCTATTGAATCATTTCTAAAGGTGAATTTACCATTTGAAAAGCATCAATAATTCTATTAACCTACACGAATGGTAAACTATACATTTTCTGCATTATATAACTATCGTCTGATCAACCAATACCAACAATCATTATTACTTATCACTGGTCATGTGTTCGTCACATTTTTTTCCACCTAAGGCAAATATATCTTCACATAATGATCTATTCTTTGTTTTATTCCCTTTTACGGGCATCTCCAATCTTTGCAACATGTACTGCTCTGATCGTTTATTGTTGTATTTATGCCACTTTGAATCTTAATTGGTCGCATTTATGACTTCCCAATGCCCTTTCCCTTTTTTCCTTGCCTTATGGCGGTGGACGCACTCTTTGATTGGAGGGGGGAAGATAAGCATTATGGATAGCATGTGTAATGATTATTAAACTATTTTTTGATTGGAGGGGGGAAGGACTGCATTATGAATACACATGCATAATAATTATTAAACCATTTTTTGATTTGAAGGGAGAAGGTAAGCATTATGGATAGCATGTGAATTAACTATTGAGCTACACTAGAAACTACAAACGTGACAAATGATATCATTTCCTTTTAATAAAAATTTAGAGTCAACATCATTTTTCTTTGCTTTAATGTTTTGTATATGATTTATTCTGTTGTTCCAAAGTGTGAAATTGTGAGAAAAACACATGCAAAAGTGCAAGTGAACCAAATATTGAGAAACAAAAGCCATGGGAGGAAACGTTATCTGTAGTGAACCTACAGTACTCTAGGTATTAGAACAGGCTCGCAAAATTCTTGAATGTGCCAGCTGGCTTCAGTGCCTGGCCAAATTACAAGGATTCCATGAGGAAATAACTCTTGAATTCTTGCAAAATCTATAGGATGGATGCACGACAACGAAGGGAAAAAATATAACAGTCTCTGAAGATGTTATAGATGAAGTCTCTGGACTTCTGGCGGAAGGTACTAGATGGGTTGATAAGCATGTCCTCCTGCTAGACGCAGTTGCAATATTCCAAGACTCATATGAACAATTGGTATGCAAAGGCAAAGGGATTCACCCCACATATTTAAAGCAACCATGGCAGGAATTGGCGACCATTGTTCAGAGGTACATCACTTGTGACAGAAGTCAAGATGTGGTAAAACCTTGACAACTCAACTGTTAGCTATTTTGAACTAGAAAATTATAGTTAATTTGCCATTTTATTTAAATTCTTTATTGCATGACATTGCTAGTCAGGTTAGGAAGGATAAGGACCCACGTTCTGTGATCAACCATCATGGTCTGATTAAGTTAATCATCATTCATGAACTGGCCCAACAATAATTAACTTGGGATAACCTTGTCAACCCTACCTTAACCCCACTAGAAGGAAACCTAGATGTGCTGACAGGGATAGAGGATACACACATGGAAGACACAGGGACTGAACCTCAGAGAGCGAAAGTAACAGGTCCAAAAAGGAAAATAAAAAGAAGGAATCCTTCTTTAGCCTCTAGTCCAGCGAAACATAAGCGTTCTGCAAGGATAAAATCACAACAATGCACACCAATTCCAACAGAAGAAGCAGGGTCATCTCATATGTCCTTGACAAGCTCGCAAGATGATTTCCTGTGGAAATATGATGAATAAATGGCTCGAGTATTAGAGTATATGGGTACATACTGTGAAGAAAGGGATCCATCTGGAAACTATGAGAGGAAAAATCCTTCGCTTAACCAATCTATCTCTGTTGGCAATTCTGGCCATACTGAAGCTTTTCCATCTGCTGATTAGAGGGAATCAGTTCCCTCTATAAATGAGTGCCTTGAGAAATAATCTGATGTAGAAGAAACCCTTGAGGGTGAGAATCAATGAGGAGATACTATTTCATTGGAGTCTCTTGAGAAGGAAGTCGAGGAAGAAGAAACCCTGAGGATGAGGATCAACCAGGGGGTATTGTTACATTGGAGTCTCCTGAGGAGGAAGCCCGTAAAGAAACCCTTGAGAGTAAAAATCAACCAGAGGTTACTGTTCCATTGGAGTCTCCAGAGGAAGAGGCCCATGTAGAAGAAACCCTTAAGGAAGAGGCCCATGAGGAAGACTTTGAAGATGAAAATCAATCAGGGGAAACTGTTCTACTAGAATCCCCTGAGCAAAAAGCCCATATGGAAGAAGACCATGATAATGACAATCACTCAGGATACATTGTTCCATTGGAGTCCCCTTAGAGAGAAGCCCATGTAGAAAAAGACCTAGAAGATGAGAATCCATCGGGAGATACTGTTCGATTGGAACATTATCCTAATATTGGCACAGCTCTGCCTAAACCCAAAATAATCACAGTTGTGCCACCTCCGATCAAAAACCCCACGATATTGGCACAACTCCACCTGAAATCGAAATAATCACAGTTGTGCCACCTCTAATAAAAAAACCCATGACAAAGAAAAATTAAAAGGATAGATTGAGGAAGTTGCTTAAGAAGTACAAGAAGCAGAAGAAAACAGTTAAGAAACTAAGAGAATGGTTAAAGGGAGAAGTTAGGGTCTGGGAACACTGAAAGTGGAATTGGAAACTGTAAGGACCCAAACAAAACACTTTTCTTATGAGGATATTGAAACCCAAACTGAGATTCCTTGTGTGTGTTGAAAAGGGACCCAAATATAGCAATGTCCTTTGAAGAATATTGAGACTTAGACAGAAGGACCTTGCATTTTCTCAATAGAGACCCAAACAGACTTTCCCATCACATATGTTGCTATCCAAACCAATTCTGAGGGGGATATTCAGGAAGATTGTTGTGCCCCAAGGAACAGTTGAAGTTGTCGTTCAAACTGATTTTGAAGAAAATGCCCAAACAGATTGGTGTATGTCCCAAGAAGTGGCTGAAACTGCTATTCAAAGTGATTCAATGATAACACATGATGATGAAACTCAGAGAGAGGAAACACCTCACTATGTTCGTTTGGTAAGGGAAGTTGTTATCATAAAATTTCAAAATGAACTAACCAAGACCCAACAGGAGTTGGCCCAACATAAGGAAGAAGTAGTGTCGTTACAGGTACACCAGGAATTGTGGAAGAAATTTGATGCACTTACTATAACAGAAGACGAGACTTTCATTAATTTCAAAGATGAGCAGAAGAAATTAGAGAAAGAACAAACCAGGCTGCAGAAAGCCAAGGAGAAAATTGAAACTATTTGTTCTCTTTATTCTAATGCTTTGTCTTGTCGATCACCTACCACCAATTATGCACTCTTCTTGTTAGAAATATATCTCTTGCTGAAAGTTAAAAGCTGCCAGGGCTAATAAGTCAGCATAATTCAAGACCATTCCAGACTTTGTTGAATGTTTTAAGGAACAAAATGAACAGGTACAATGCCTTCTATGTGAATTATACATGCAAATTTTTTTCTTGGAGGATGAACTAGATAGTAATCCTGGCCCCTTCATTGGGGATATTCAATTTCAAGCTCTTCTTTCTTTTTGCTACCAATCAGATTAAATGGGCTAAAGCCTATAACACTTTTCAAAAAAGGGAATATGGTATAGATTTATGTGTCAGGGGAGAACCCACAAAACCCCTACATCTGTATGTCCAGCATAAACAATTCATGAAACAAACAGGATTTGTGGCTCAATTAGGAACACTCCATACAAATATCATATAGGAAGGAAAGGAATACTTTTAGGAAATTAAGGAGGAAGCTTTGTAAGCAACAAGACAAAGATGGGAAGCTTCCACTAACAATGTCAGGAATAGGGAGCCATTTGGGTATAGAAATTTCAAAGCTGCTACTACTCACTTACACATATACAAAAATATGGTCCTAAGCATGGGCCCTGACTGGATAGGATGCCCTAGAGATGTCTTATTATCTGGTACCCTCCTGATGGGTATTAGAGTGCTATAATTTTCCAGATTATCGTGTAAACGAGGCTTTTGCAATCCTTAAATAAAAAAATGGTTTTAGGCTATAGAAGGAAGAAGTTTATCTTTCTTATTCGTTGACACAACTGCACTTCAATCATCTCAATGCATGAGGACACGAAAAAAGGTAAACAGGGGAGTATGTTGGGCCATGGAAAAGGTACATTTTATTCTCATATTAGCTTAATTAATTATTTTTCTTTATGTGTTTATCTTCATTTTAGGAATAAATATAAAATAAACAATTGTATAAGCTAGACACAATTGATCATTAACAAATTGGGTAAATATGGGCATGAAAAACTAACTTTCGCTATCTTTATATGCAGAAGCACGAATTGAATGATTGTTGTTCAAATGATGGAATAGTAGCAACTAAGAAAGGAGAAAGGACAACGTCTCAATTATGAAGGCTAGTGGAAGACTAGGAGAGGTAAGTCTATTGTGTGATGAAATCAAATTGTCGATTGTGAAATTCTCAAGATCAGGAGATCCTGAGGATTCACATCTATCTGTTTGTCTTTCTTAAGTTATATAAAGCCAACAGATGAAATGAACAACTAGCTAGAAATTTGGAGAATGTAACTATTCATTTTTGGCAAAAAGTGTTCTTATTACTGTGACGTTGTACCTTTATTATCAAGTTTAATGAAGAATATTGTGTTTTATCTATAATGACATTCTGAGTGTCTTTTGGAGACTTTGGGCCTGGTCGATAGGAGATCTACTACTTTAATTATGCCATATTTATTTCTGTTTATTATTGTTATTTCATGAGATAAGAATTATTTTGATTATTGTGAGTATTGATTGATTATGATTTACTTTTTCCATTCAAACTAGATCCTAGATCTTGCTATGTTTTACATCTGTGTGTTAATCTTTACTTAATTTATCAGTTTAGTTTAAGTATTTGATTGTCATTCATTCTGAAATAATGTTATCAGAGATCTTGAGCTTACAGTTGAGTTCTTTCCATTAGATGGTTGAATAGTTGTTTGGTGTTCATTTGTTGTAGCTTTCCTTCATGCTGAATGAGTTATTGTCTATACTAGTTAGATTTGATAAGAGTGATTCCTTTTACTTGAATTTCAATTCAATTTTTTGCATAATAGATTAAAGTAGATTTGAAAATTTTTTAAAGATTTTTTTCAGAAATTTTTTGGATTGAAATTCGAGAATTAGATATTAATCATTGCAACAATTCTAAATCATTTCATTGTGAATTAGCTTCTGAATTCAATTGCATAGGCAATGTTCAACACTTTTGAAATAAACAGACTTTCCCTGGTTTGATAACTAATGTAGGTATTAAGGTTGCTTTTAATAGTCATCTTAGTGCACCAACATTTCCTTTGAGCTTGTAAGGATTTCCGACCTTTTCTACCTTCGTAACAACTAGGGCGCCTTTTGAGACTTTCAACACTCCATTTTGACCTATAAACATATAACCATCCGAGTCCAACACTCCCAAATAAATCAATTTTTTTTCAACTCAGGTACATGTCTAACATTAGTTAATGTTCTAACTGTGTTATCATTCATTTTAATCATAATATTTCCCATCCCAATAGTCTAACATGATAAATTATTACCCATAAATAGAGAACTACCATTTACAACTTTATATGAAGTAAACCAATTTCTATGCAGACTCATGTGATGAGAAGCACTAGAGTCTAACAACCAATTTTCAAAATTCTGAGAGACATTACATACAGGTAAAGTTTCATCTATCATACATAATTCTTTGACAGATAAAACTTCATCTATCATACATGAATCAACTTGATTTGCTTCTTTTTTTGGGTTTTCAAACTCATTCCATTTCCAACAGTCTTTTTTAAGCTATCCAATTTTATTACACTAATAGAATTTCACCTTACACTTCTTTCCCTTTGATTTTGATATGGAATTACCCTTTGTTAATCCCCTCTTTCTTTTGACTGTCCTCTGGCTACCATGGCGTTTGATGCAAACATTTCAAGATTGGACTTCTTCCTTACTTCTTCAGCTAACAAAGCTCTCACAACTGAATCAAATTCGAAGGACTCAGTTGTGCTCAAACTAAGAGAGGTAACGAAGTGGTCCCATGATTCAGGTAGGGAACACAACAAGGTGATAGCTTTGTCTTCTTCCTGAAATTTAACTTCCATATCTGGATATTGGAAAATAAGTGTATTAAAAACATTTAGATGTTCTTCAATTTTTGTGCCCTTCTTCATCCAAAGACTATACAATTGTCTTTTTAAATAAATTATGTTGGTTAATGATTTGGTCATATATAATGTTTCCATTTTTCCCCACAAACATGTTGCTAAAGTTTCTTCAACTATATTGAAGAGAACTTCATCCGCCAGGCATACCATGATGGTACTGAGAGCTAGGGCCCTGATGGTACTGAGAGCTAGGGCATCCAAGTCCTCCCAGTTTAAATCTGGCATGCTAGAAGGTTTCTTCTTCACCTTGTCTAATGCTTTGTGTAACCCTTTTTGCACAAGAAAATCACTAACTTTCAGTTTCCATATAGCAAAGTTATTATTGCTAGTGAATGTCTTCACCTCGAACTTTGCATTCATCATTTTAACCATTTCTTCCCTACTAATCCTTCCTCCTAGCGTTTTCCATTTTCAGCTAGGTTTCCTTCTTCCAACTCGGATTTATTTTTTCTTTTGGTTTTCCTTCTTAAAAAAAATATGAGCCTCTTTTTAAATAAACAAATTCTAGATATTCCTCTCTATAATTCTGAGATTTTTTTTTAATAATTTGAGCCTATTTATTCAAAATAAATTTCTGAATCTCCCCTTAAAAAAAAAAAGATTGGATCTTGATTTCAATTTTCTAGATTCGGTTATCTTTCTCAAAATATTTATTTAAAACAAATACATGAATCTCCCCTTTATTTTCTGGATTCTGTTATCTTTCTCAGAGAAAAAAATAATTTCTAGAAAAATTCTCCTCGCTTTGCCCAAATTAAAAAATTTTTGGAAAAGAAATTATTTAAAAAAGAAAATATGTAAAAAATTACCCAGACTCTTTCTGCTAATCAATTTTTTTTTTTGTTGATCGAAGGCATATTTATGGAACATCGTCCTTTTGTTTTTGAAATAGCATCTCTGCTTGTGCAGATAGTTCAACTGATGGACTCCTCTCCGGTAGCAAGCGGCTCTGTCATTTCTTCAACAGTTAATCTTTCTCTTTAACAGCAGCAGCCTTTCGGGCCTTCTTTTCTTGGCGGAAACAGAGGCTTTTTCCAGCGAGGTCAACCCTTTTCCTTAACAACAGAAGTCCCTTTTGCAGTTTCTACTTCAAATGGCCCTTATATATATGCTGGGCAGACAGACAGTCATTCACGATGGCAAACAGTCTTGGTCATGAGCGGGTAAGTGCATCGGGTTTTTTCAACACAGTGACCCCTTTAACTTAACAGGGCAGCGGGAAACAAACACACACTGAGTCACTTAGATTCCGACATCATTTGTTGTTCTCAACAATTTATTTAACCAGAAGGAAAGGTAAAGAAAAATTGAATGGAAACTGAAATTCATACCCAAGTAAACACAAGCTTTTTCATAGTAAAGCCTTGACCGGGTATCAAGGAAACATTCACCGGATAAGGGATTGGATATTTATTAATCAAGAATGATTCTCCATAATACATTCTCTCTAGAATTCACCAGTTTCATATGACACTCTCCTCCATTACATAACTTCTAGTCGATATAAATCTCGTTGAAAGAGTGTGGAATGACATGTGAGTGAGTTTTCTAACCCAGCATTTCGGGGGCTACAAAGTGAGCCCATCATCACGGGAATGCTTAATATTTTGAGAATATTTACTGTAAAAGAGCTGATGATTAATATGATTTACATTAAATCTTCTCAAAATATTAAGAGTTCCATGGACTCACTTTGTAGTGTGAAACATTGGGTTAAAAAACACTCACTTTGTAGTGTGAAATATTGGGTTAAAAAACTCACTCGCCGGGCATTCCACACTCTTTCAAATAGACTCCACTTAATATGGACTTATTATTCAAATAAATCTCGTTACTAACTTACAAAACTAACTAGCAGTGATTAATAAAGATTTTACTAATAATTACATAGTTTGTTGTCACATTTCAATAGTGTCACCCACTATCTATCACAACAATGATTTGCTGCAGTCAAAAGGAAATTGGTGTGGACTAACATATTGCCATTAATGGCAGGGTAAAGCTTTGTGGGCATAAACAGATCCATCTTAAATGTAAAATTCAAAGCATTTCAACTGAGAGGGTTTAGCCCAAGAGATTGTAATTTTTATTTTGTGGAGAGCATCTTTCCTAACATATTTTTTAAAAGAACATTTCTATCCCAAGGGATTACAATGTTTATATCATGCAGAATATATTTCCAACCAAATTTTGTAAAGGAACAGTTAGCACGGATATTTTGCAAGGATTCATTTACTTCCTTACAAATAATGCACCATCCACGAGATAATCATAGACAAATCCTAGTTTTACAAGGAAATTTTAAATTCTAGACCAATCTCCACCACCAGATTCTCTCTCAACATATTCTTCCTCTAATTTTGCATCATATCCAAGCATAGCAGTGAGAAAAAATTTTAAACGTATTTCTTCTAATTCCATTGGACAAAAATAATGGGGAGTCAACCACGAATCTCCCTTTTTTGGAGGGGATGCAAGGAGACCTCAGAAAAGGGAAATGTTTCCTTCATGGTTTCCCAAGTTTCACTAAAATGGGGACACAATGAAACACCTCGCACTGAGTTTCCCCGTCTTGGGGCCATGGGAAGCTTGTTGGATGTGCGAACCACCATGTCCCCCCTTTAGCACTTATATTCAAAGTGAATGTTTAGTTAGAGAGATATTCTTATGAATCATAAAAAAAAAACCATGCAATCTATGCAATGTTGTTTGTTCTTTCAAGGAAAAAAGAACAAAATGAAACTAGATCAAAGTGAATATGTGGTTGGAGAGGCATACTTTTGAATTAATACAAGATAACTATGCAATCTTGTTGTGTGTTCTTTCAAGGAAGAAGTATGCACTAAAAGATATTATCACCTTCTCTTCATCACCAATATTTTCAAAGAACTTTGTTAATGGCTTAACATATTGAGCAAGGGTTGCAATTTTGTTCAAATCAATAGAATCTATGCCAAAGCCAATAAGATCAATTGCAATAGCTTTGGAGCTGATTTATTCTATTAAGGCAGATAAAATTAGCACAACCAATATATTCTCTTTTATTATTAATGAATGAGGAAATTACACACATATTTATACAATCAATAGTCTCAAGATAAGAATTCTATCTTGGACGTACACTAGTGTGGTTGAGAGATTCTCTCAACCACACACTAAACTAGGGGAAACTAAATTCCTATTATGTAGGAACAAACTCCTCAAATGGAAAATTACAACCATAGACAAGTAGTAATTAATTATTTCCAACTTCCCCCCCTTAATGACTACTTGTCATGATAGTCAAATCCACCGCCATAAGGTGAATTGCATGTACAGAACTTCCAAAAAAACAAAGAGAGATTAGTGCCTTTCTAAGCCAAATATTCATGTCCAAATAACAATCGCAAACAGTTGCGCTGATTGCCCCTTTTGACATAACTGTCAGATAGAAAAGTACACCGATCCTCTTGTGCTCAGACACACCAATATCTGAGACCATGAGCCAGGTGTTACTGCACTCCACCTGCTCCTACGAGCACAAAGCTGTTGTGTACACGTTAGCCACTCAGACAATATGCCACCACCGCACAAGTCCAATCTACCACCACTGGGCAAATCCGCTAGCTTCCATATGCCACCACCGGGCAAGTCCGATCTACCACCACCAGGCAAATCCGCCAACTTTAATATGCCACCACTGGGCAAGTCCGATTTACCACCACCGGGCAAATCCGCCAACTTCAATATGCCACCACCGGGCAAGTCCAATTTACTACCACCGGGCAAATCCGGAACTTAAATGTGCCACCTCCGGGAAAATCCTGTAGCCACTAAGACTCTATATGTGATTTCTGGCTCACCATCACTTTACAATGACAAAAGATGGTTTTAGGCTGACCATAAACCATTACAAAGTGGTTTTAAGATCACCACGAACTTTCAAATGCCTTTACAAGGCTTACATTCCATACTTCAACATTTGGAGTTTCTGGGTACATACAATGACTATTACAACATGCTAGGGAGTCTATTCCACAAACACACTAACTCAAACAAATATCTATTTTGCTGTCCACCATAAACGTTGTCACTACTCCTTTACCTCATCTGTGAGAGGTCCACTGATAAAGAAACCAGAACACAGGCACTCACAACCCCACGAAGAGAACACAATTTCCCTTCAAGAACAGTTTTCAAACATACTGCCTCATGCTTGCTAACAATCTACAACATTACCTCGATCATCCTCCAACCTCTGACGTAACTATCATGTCTTCTCATATCTGGTAATAAAGCATTCTTGCAAATAGATTTGTCTATTGTGGGAATGGCAAATTCCAACATAGATTTACATTGGTGACACTAGTTTGCCAAGCTAAATGTCACAACAATCTAATTCTTTTAACCAGATTTACATAAATGCATTTACATGTTAAGTTGATCAGTCCTCAAGATGAAGCAAAATAACTTACGAAGACAATTTATTTCATCAAAGGAGATATGTTGAAACTTTTAGTTTCATATTTACCCAATATAGAAACATAATCACATCAAGGCACAAACCTCCATACACAGACTCCATCGGTCCACACCTTTGGAAATCCAATCCTCTTTCGCTTGCAACTCGACAAAAAATGCAGGAATGCCTCATTATAATAAATTAATGGGAGGGGAGAAATTTCATCCTCCTTTTTTTTTTAATTAGTTGCTCCCTGCACATAGAAAAATGATGACACTTTGACTTTTCCAACCTTGCAGATTTGAATCTAACACATGAAGATGCAATCATCGTCCCCCAATACTCGGCGGGCCCCACCACGACTCCACTCCGGCTCCCCCAATCTTGGCTCGGTTGCGCTTTCTCATCGCACCCCCGGCCGCATTCTTGACGGAATATTGAAACGCCGGTCGACGCAAAAAAAAAAAATAAACGCCGGCCGTTCCATTATCTCTTGATACGCACAGAGTGGCGCACCAGCGGAACCAGCTCGGACAACGGAGTCGACAACGGGGACGGCAGCGGCGAAGTCCTGCACATCGGACACATGGCATGCATCCTCATCCACGTGTCGATGCATGCGACGTGGAAGGCGTGGCCGCAATCCGACAGCATGCGGAGTAGGTTGGAGTCTTTGTAATTGCAGACGCAGATTCGCAGCGCCATTGATGTCGGTGGCAAGATAAAATATCACACAGCCGGCAGCAGCGATATCAACAATGACCGATGAGGTAGATCTTCCGAGATCGGCTTCTCCCACGAAACATGCATTGAATTCTGTCCATGGAGTCACTACAATCTTCATAAGCCCACGAGCTGAGCCGAGTCTAGCTCGTTCAACACAGTCGCATGTTTGGTTAAACAACAAAATAGATCTGCAGACATGTTTATTCATTGTCGCAGCTCGCTTCGACAAATCATGAGGCCTTGTCCACCATTAATCGAACACATACCTCAGAAGCAGATTCACACTAGATTCTATGGCAGATGACGAAGAGCTCAATCAAGACAGAAAACTCCAGATCGCAGTAAAATGAGGTTCGAGATGCCGATTGGTTCGTTCTCACCCACGACCTACACCTTTCGATAGGAATTAACACTGACCTGCACTCTACAACAACAGATCCATCAAGGATCGCTCCACCCACAGTTGGTTTACTAGCAATATTGGAGAAACCTTCATAGGCTTCCTGATTCAGTCAGCTTCCATTCTTCACCTCTGGTTCATAGCGCATATCCGGTCGGCTTCCACTCTTCGGCTGTATCAATCTCAAAGGCGAAGCGCAACTCAATTAAGAACACTGGAATATCTGTGAAGCTCTCCCATATTTGCTAGAAGAGGAAAATATTTTTAGTGGAAAATCATGCCATGGGGTGGGTTTCAGATTGTCCCCAGCAACTGTCTTTATTCGTTTGATAGCATCGAACTTTTTAGAAACCAACAAACATGTTGTAGTGAATACGAGAAGTGCAAACATTAAGCTGAGAAACCAAAAGTCCATTAATCTGGAAAGCCATTGTTATCGAAGAGGATGAGGCTTCCTTACTACCACCGTTCTCAATTACCCTGAAAAATGAACGCTCTCCTGATCCTGCAGCTGTTGCCTTATTTATGAACTCGTACCGAATCCCCAAAACCCATGATAGGGACCTATACAGGCCACCGAAAAAAAAACAGATAGGGTTACCACTTCCAGGGGCGGGGGATCGATGAAACAGAGGAGGTGGCGATTTCGACTGCTATCTCGCTACTTCAAGACAGCATACTCGAATCGCTTCACGACACGGAAACTGAATTGCTCCGCCAACAGGCCTAAATAAATGGACAAGCCAAAACCAAACATTAAACAAACTCTTTATTTCCTTAGCCCAAGAAGGGCCAAGCCTAGGAGGGGCGAGGCCCTCACAGGCTCTGATACCAAGATAAAATTAGCACAACCAATATATTCTCTATTATTATTAATGAATGAGGAAATTACACACATATTTATACAATCAATAGTCTCAAGATAGGAATTCTATCTTGGACTTACACTAGTGTGGTTGAGAGATTCTCTCAACCACACACTAAACTAGGGGAAACTAAATTCCTATTATGTAGGAACAAACTCCTCAAATGGAAAATTACAACCATAGACAAGTAGGAATTAATTATTTCCAACTAAGGCTATAGTTGTGTACCAACACCAAGCACTTAATCCACCTCCATGTACAAGTACAAAATGTTTCGTCTCGAAATTAGTAGATAATTTGGCGTCTGCTAAAGAAAAGGTATTTTATATGATAAGAACTACAAAAACCTAAAACGCAGAGATGAAACTGTAAGACAAAGTATATTGCATGCTTTCTTGGCGTTGTATTTCATCAAGTTTCTAGATACCCTTTTCTTTATCAAGGTTTGTAGAGAACTATACTAAGGTGAGTTGTGTAAAACGAAATTCTAATTCATTAACAATAGTGGCATTAAGGGCACTAGAGGTTGCCGAAAGTAAATGTGAAATTTACGAAAAATCATAACAACTAAATTATTGTCATATAACTAAAATGCATAAAGAAAACTAGTTGTTTAATTAACATCTTATAATTTGGCCTTAATTATGAATATGTATCAAGAAGCAACAGTTACACCAAATTAAGAAGATTTGATTCCAACTTGAACACATTCAAATTTATTAGAAACTTAAATAGGAAGACTTTCTAATAGATATTAAGCTTGACATGAGAGAACTGTAAATTAGGTATAGTTTCAAACAAACTGTTCAAAGCAGCTAGCATGAGAGTTATTTTGCATGCACATTAATAGATCAAGAAAGATGACACAATTTTTGAAAGTCATTTAAGGATTTCTTAAATGAAAATTTAGTTTACACACCTTTATAGAGTGTTTGTACCAAGATAGCTAACATAGAGGAATGGAAATTCTAACTTCGCTCTAAAGTATTTCAGTGTGAAACTCGAAAATTAATGGATAGCAATCTCTTATAACAAAAATTTCACTTTTGTTATTTTTTTTCGAATGGAAAGGATAGGCGTGGGAAGTTTCGAAAATTAAAAAAAATTAAAGGGTTCTAAAAGTTCTCATGGACACTTCATTGAATCTCTGACGGTGGAGTCATTATGAAAGAACAATTTGACTTGTTCCGGTGTAAGTAGTAAAAGTATTTAATGAGCATTAATCACATGCATGCATATGTTCATATAGACCTATATTATGTTGTTGATAAATCCAGTGTCATATGTTGGGAAAGTAGTAGATATTCCAGTTTTGCAGAACTGGAGGAAAATTTGACTGGGAACCCAAATCATTGATTCGAGAGAAGCCCTACCAAAAATTGGCAAAATCGGTGAAAATCAACCAACATCAGAAAATTGGATATTTTTTTCAAGTTAAGGAAAATATATTTGGCATGAATTAAATGCCAATTCTCCCCTCTAGTAGCATGTTGAAATAAAGTTCACTCGCGGAAATGAAATCTGTAAAAGTAAATGGCTCCGTGTTGTTATTCCGGTTAAACAATTCAAAACTGCTAACAAGTTTCCAAGTTAGCTTAATTTGTTGTTTAAAGTTTAGTTAGTTTTAGATCAGATATTGAAAGGCCACAATGTCTACTTTTTGCTTTTAGTGTGAATGTGTAATCACAATCGTCGTGTGGAAGGCGAATTTTTGTTCCAGCTAATGAGTGCAAACTACAAAGTTTATGCTAAATGTTTTCCATATAAAATCCTATTGTTGGGCCACTATTTTAAGGCTTTCTTCCTTTATGATTATTCTATATTTTCTTTTATTATGAACATTTTAGTTCTTTTATAATAGTATATGTTGATACAGGAAAAAGTGTGACAGGGTATCCTCTTAACTAATTAAGCCTAATCTTCCCTCAATGTATGCCTGAGCCTAGATGAACTTCTTAAATACTTGTGTACTAATTTCTGGGAATATATATATATATATATATATATATATATATTATAATATAATTCTTGGAACTGACTAAAATAACAAGGTTTATATTTATAATATTTTTATTTAAAAGAAAAGATTTTGCAAAACTTTGGAACTTTAAAGATGAGCAGATTTTTACAATTTTGAAAAAGATTAATACACAATAATGAAAAATGAACTCAAACAAGCTAGTAACTATTTAATAAATGAGATGATTTAAATCCAATTTCTGGAAGATGATCAATGTTATTTTATTACTAAATGAAATTTTATATTTTGTTTAATGTACACAACATGAAATTTTGTTTAATGTACACGGACAAAACTTCTCAACATAAATTTACAATCCTAACAAGCACATAATCAAAAACCTTGACTTTGGTTTTTTAGTTTTAAAAAACAATAATCAATGCAAATTACATAATCAAAATCTTGACCTTGGTTTTTTAGTCTCTAAAAAACAATAATCAATGCCACATTTTTAGAACAATAATCAATGTTACTTTTCAAAGTAAATAATCAAAATCTTGAGCTTGGTTTTTTAGTCTCTAAAAAACAATAATCAATGCCAACACACAAAACCATCCTAATGAGATGGCATTAATCCAATTTTTAGAAAATGATCAATAAGGTATTACTAAATGTGATTTTATTTTAATATCATGATTAAATTAAGAAACAATGTCTGTTGAGTTTAGGAAGAAAATGTTCTGTCACTAAACAAACCTAACATACTAACTAACAAAACTCAGATGTTGTTTTGCAACCAAAATAAAGAAATATATAAAAATGCATAATTGGGCCATTGATTCTGAGGAAAAAAAACAAAAACAAAAGCAAAAACCTTGCGATCAAATATATGCACCAAACTTACTAGTAACCATGTGTGGCTATTAAAGCCACACAAGAACAACTCCCAGAGGACATGGCGTTGAGTTCCCTTCGTAGGGTTAAGGCAGAAAACATTGTATTTTTAAGGCATCTATTCTGCAAATTTTACTGAGAAATATAAAGTAAATTTTATTGAAAATATATATTTAAATAAATTACATGTCATTTTTATTAGATTACATAAAAAAAAAATTTATAGTGTCATATTGAGCCCAAAAAAAAACAATTTAAAATAAAAATTATTATTTCAAACTAAAATATATTGTTCTCAATTCAACCATCCTATTAACGTCTGGGGCAATTACTAGTTTTATTATTTCTTCTTCTTTTATTAAAAAATCCATTTATTCAAGTATTTCAAAATTGTAAAAATCTCCTTATTTCGTTACCAGAAAAATAATCTCCTTATTTCGTTACAAGAAAAATTACTTTATAGTGCTACATTAAACAAAACAACCTATATTTAATATAGAAACTATTATTCCAAACTAAAATACATTTCTCCCAATTTAACATCCTATTAACCACTCCGTAAATTTTAAAACAATTATTACTTTATTATTTCTTCCTCTTTTATTAATATATCCATTTATTCAAGTATTTCAAAACTGTAAAAGTCCCCTATCTAGAATTGGGGATGATATAGAGGAGATTGAACTTATTTTTTTGACATTTTCGATAGTCATTGAACCTTATAATTTATTTGAAAGGGTTTATGCTCTTGTTTTTTATTTTTTAGTTAAACCAGACAGAATTAGATTCTATATTTAATTGATAAACTCCGCATAATCATAATAAGATTAATAGTTTTTGGAATTCATGCATAAAGAAAAGTAGAGAATGACTTGTATATATAATGTTATATTGTTATTATAGTATTATAGTTGTTTTGAGAGGTACTGTTGCAAGGCATCTTAGTCCATGTCACTCAAGCTTGTCATGTTACTCAAGTTAGGAATTATGTTATGTGAAAAAATGAATAAAAAATTATATTCAATAGGAAAATTGAATCGTCTATGTTTATTTGGAAGAAACTAATAATTAAGAATTGCAGTGGATAAATTAATTATTTACTTAAATAAGAGTACTTACATAAATTTTGGTTGGTAGTAATGGCTAGTAAAACTACACATTTACAATTTTACTCCTACATAAGTGTTAGGAAAACATGAATAACATTGGGAGGTAACTCTTGGTAGGTATATTTATTTATATCTTATAACTATCCATTTTTTATTCAAAGAATTGCTTAAATTATGATGGAAAGTAAATGATTATAAATATGTTATGTAAGTGAGAATTAGTTAATTTTAAGGATAATATTTTTAGATGGTTTTCGTGCAAAATTTAAGAATAAAAATATCACTACACAAATATCTCAAATTCATGCATGAATATTGCAACCATTTGCATAAATTATGGATGTGTGTGTAAAGAGAGAGGATATTAGTAGTAAAAAATTCTTATAGTTAAAATAGTTTATTTGCGTGTTTCTCAAAACTAACATAGGTATTTCTAACTCGAGATCTATTGATAGCTAAGAGGAATCAAATCTCAATAGGTGTGAAATTTTTCTCAAAGTTTGGCACT
>APFE030435722.1:127730-182088 GCA_000404065.3 Pinus taeda | reverse complement strand
AAGCCCCTCCCCTCTTATTATTCCATGTAAAAGTGCCATTTACTATTTTGGTGTCCACTAGCCCCATGTTATTCATAAAGTTTTGGAAGGAAATGGAGTCTCTACCTAGTTTTCTAGTACCACCTCTCTTCTCTGTAAGAGATCTGATCATATTGAAATCCCCTGCCAAAATCCAGGGCATATCAGGATATCTCTCTCTCAGCTCCTCAAGGGATGTGAGAAGCTTAATTTTGTCTTCTAGTTTTTTAGGACTGTAGATGTTAGTGATCATGTAGATCTCCTTATCACCTAAAGGTTGAGTCACCAGCGATAGATAGTTCCTAGAAGCTTCAACATCTAGGATTCCAAGTTTTTGAGGATCCCATAGAGTAAGAATCCCACCCGCCGATTTATCCGCTTTAACCTCTAGATACTCATACTTGATTAACCATTTGTTTTGTATCTCTCTGATCTTTTCCATCAAACATTTTGTTTCCTCAATAAAAACCATATCTGATTTTTCTTCTTTTATTCTACTGCTAAGATTTCTTCGTTTCCATTTACTTCCTAGACCCCTAATGTTCCCGATTATAAGCTTCATTAAGAAAGGTTTTTAAAGGAGTAACTGGTAAGATCCCTCATCTTACCTGAGTTAATCATAAGTTTCCCACATTCATTCAGCAACTCATTATGTTTTTTTCTTCCCCTTTTCCTACTTGGGTTCTTGGAAGAATGCATTGGTGCATCCTCCATCATTTTCACTCCCCTATTCTCCTATCTATCATGGTTTCTTTTGACTCCAGAACACTTAGTTTGTGATCTCCAGAGGAAGAGCTGTTGAACCCTGTCAAACTACTCTTTTGGAAGTGATTCCACCGCTTTGGTGATTCCCTGCTCCAGAAACTTTTCTAGATCTAAATTCTCCCTGTCTAGAATCTCCTACAGTTCATGGTCTTCCATTCCAGCCTCACTTGGGGTCATCTCGTGGTCCCTACTGAGTTCCATAATGCTCGGCATATCATCCTTTTTTTTTTTGTTTTCTGGTATATCCTCCATATTAGTATCCCTTTCTTTCTTAGTGGGAATATTCTTCGATTCTTGGTTTTTCCCGTTGTTTTCAACTACTTCTTCTAAGATATTGAAACTCTTGTGGCTCGGTTTTCCGTCTTCATTAATTTTCTTTTGGTATTGCTTGCCTCCTTTCCCTTTACCCCCAACCTTAGTAAAACCTTCACGATCCTTGCCTGTAGTGGCTTTCGTATTACTCTCCAGCTTATTCAATGGGAAATCCCTATATAGTTGCCCATGTTCATGGCACTTATGGCACCTAAAAGGGACGTGTTCATAGTCCATCGCCTGCACCCATTCCTCGTCATACACTTCTAAAATGACTGCATTTGGAAGTGCCCTAGATAAGTCCATTTCCAAACATATTCGAGCGAAGGAAGTGTATTTTCCTCTTAGAGTAGCATATGAGATTTTTATAAAATGCCCTAGCTTGTTAGCGATAGCCTTTAGAGACTCCAACAGCCAATAATCTAAAGGAAGGGAATAGAGTCTTATCCATACTGGTACCGAGGTGAAAGTTTCTCAGTCTGGGACAAAGTTCATTACCCATGGTTGCATATAAAGGCCTGCAGAATCATAAAAATAGGGTCCTCCCTTGAAGACTTTGTCTTTATCCTCTAATCTTGTGAACGCCACCGTGAAGAAGCCCTTGGACCGAAGGTGAAGGTTAGTTTCTCCCTTTGGTTTCATGTGGTTCCTTATCCATGCTTGAAAAGCCTTCTCCATCGGCCAAATCCCCATAAATTTATAAATGAAAACATATTTCGCCATGTGGTCTCTATGCACCTATAGCACTGGGTCACTTAAAACGACCCAAGGAATAGTGGTCGACTTGGGTTTACGGACCCCTATTGTACTCATAGGAACAGCTTTCTGACTACTAACCTCTATCCTCTTCTCCTTACTAGCTTCCTCATGATTCTCTTCCTATCCTTGAGGTGTGATAGTTTCTAATTTTTCTGCATCTGTAACCTCTGTTACCACCCCCGTTGGTTTCTTGAAGTGGTGCAATCCAACTCCCTTACTTCTGTCCACAACCACTTGACTATAGGAAGGCGCTGAACTCCCTCCTCTGTGCCTAGCCATGGTGACTAGTGACAAAACCCTAACTCAAAAACCTAGTTCAGATTGCAGAGCTGGGAGCTCCATGCCAAGCAAAAATGTGGAAAAAGGTGTTTGCATCATATTGAATGTTATATTGTTATTATAGTATTATTTTAATATATTCAATGTTAAATTGCTATTATAGTATTATTTAAGTATATTCAATGTTATATTCTTGTTATAGTTTCATTTAAAAATATTTGTAAATGATAATATGATGAAGGAATAATAATAAATGGAAGATATATGAATACAAAATTATTATTATTTAAAAAATAGTTTGACTTATTTTTTACAAAGAGGAAATATGTTTAGATATTTAATATTGGTGTAGTCAACCAACACATGAAATGTTTTACTAGTTCGTTGGGTTTATAATATTAAATCACATTGGTATTAGTGGACATTAATCATCATCATCATTAATATTAATAATTTCATGTGTATATTAATGGAAATGTCTCCATAGGTGGAGGAATTGTTTAGATGGTCAAAAGTGGTTGGAATCTGCAAAAAAAAATAAAAATATCTTGCACTAGCAGTGTTTAAATCATGTTTTTGATGGTGGAAATGGATTCAACACCATTAAAAACCTTTGGGGCCCCCAAAACCTTGAAGTTTGACAGCTCTAACCTAGATTTACAAAAATACCTTCAAGATTTTATCAAAATCTCCGGAATTTCCATGATTTCTAGGGAAAAAGCATTTTGTTTAAACTATGGCTATATTAATCTCTTCGGTTTAAAATGTTAATTCCTCGGGTTTATAATTTAATCCTTTAGGTTTCTTAATTCCTTGAGTTTAAAATATAAATTCCTAGGTTTTATTAATCACTTGGGTTTTTAATATTAATTTGTTGATTTTATTGATTGCTTGGGTTTATTAATTGTTTTCATTTATAATATTAACCCCTTGGATTTATAATATTAATAATCCCTTGGGTTTATAACATTAATATCTTGAATTTTCTAATTCTTTCGTAATATTAATCTTTTGGGTTTATAATCTTAATAATCTCATGGATTTATTAAACCCTAATATTAAGGGTTAAATATTAGTCTTAGGGTTTAATATTAATCCGTTGGGTTTATAATGTTTATCATTTCAGTTTATTAATTCATTGGTTTATAATATTAACAATCCCTAGAGTTTATTGATCCCTTGGGTTTATAATATTAATAATCCCTTGGGTTTATTAATCCCTTGAGTTTAAAATATTAATTCATAGGGTTTATTAATCCCTTGGGTTATTAAGATTGATCTCTTGGGTTTTTGGATCATTTAGGTTCATAATATTTATCCCTTGGGTAAACTAACTCATTTGTTTTATAATAATAATAATCTCATCGATTTAATAATCCCTTGGGTTTAAAATGTTAATTATGAGGGTTTATTAATCTCATGCCTTTTTAATATTGATTCCTTGGGTTTGTTGATCCTTTATGTTTATAATATTTATCCCTTGGGTTTATAATATTAATATTTTGGGTTCATTAGTGGCTTCAGTTTATAATATTAATAATCACATGTGTTTATTAATCCCTTGGTTTAATTAATTCCTAGGATTTATTAATCCCCTATGCTTTTAATATTAATCCCTTGGGTTTATTGATCATTTAGGTTTATAATATTAGTCCATTGCATTTATTAATTCTTTGGGCTTATTGGTGTCTTAGGTTTATAATATTAATAATTCATTGAGTATATAGTTTAATCCCTTGAATTTATTATACTATTATTATTTCTAAATTTAGGTATAATATTTTTAGTTTAATATATAATATATATATTCTATATTTTAATTTAAATTAAATAATTATATAAAAGATATTAACAATTATATTATAAATATATAATAATTTATTCATGATATTGATGAGAGATAAACTAAATATTATTAGAATACTATTATATTATATTATATTATATGAATAGATGAATTATATTATAGTTTGAGTCTATAACTATTAATATATTTAAAAAAATTATATATTAACAAAGCCCTAACTAAAAGGAAAAAGAGGTGTAGTACATTCATAAAAGACAAGAGAATCTCTTACACCTCTCTAAGGTAGCTCCTAAGAAATTTTGGAGGCAGATTCTGACTAGGAAAACTAAATATAATAATAAAATTGCTCTACACGATTGGAATTCCTATCTTAAAAAGCTCTATGAATCTCCAAATTTCATGGATAACTTTGAAACCATGCTTACAACGAAAGAAATTTTCTCTTTAGAAGATATTGACTTTGGGATTAAACGCCTACTAATGGGAAAGCTAAGGACATTGAAGGTTACCAGGAGGAAATCTTAAAAATTGGAGGTCTTGTCCTGATCCCCCACATCCACAAGCTTTTCAGTCAAGCATTCAAGTAAGGGTTCCCTAAACGATGGACTGAGAGCCTCATTATCCCTATTTTTAAAAGTGGGGATACAAATAACTCCTATAATTATCAGACAATTATGATCAGCCCTCTCTTAGCTAAGTTATATGTAGTATTTTGGAAAAGAAGTTGAGCATATGGCTTGAAAGTGAAGGTGAGCAGGCTAAAGGCCAAGTGGGTTTCAGAAGGCATCACTCAACAACAGACCACCTTCTTACACTTAGGATCATTGTGAAGAAATGTCGTAATGATAAATCTAATCCCTTTTGTTGCTTTGTGAACTTTAGAAAGGCTTTCGATACGGTTCCTGGAAACAACCTTTGGAATAGATTAGAAGAGCTGAAGGTTCCTTTCGAGTTGAGAGTTGCCACTATAAGGTTATACGAGAATGTAATTGCTAAGCTAAAGAGAAATGAGGGGTGGTCAAAAGATATTAAGTGTAATATCGTAGTTAAACAAGGTTTCCCCCTCTCTCCTACCCTATTTTCCATTTACATCGGCAAGCTCAAAGGTTATTTAGAGGAAGCAGGATGTGCTAGCATGATCTTAGCTTGGATAGTTGTCATCCTTCTTCTCTCTGTTGACGATATTGTTCTTTTCTCAAGGTTCCCATGTAATCTTGATAAGCAACTTAGGCTTCTTAAAGATTTCTGCTCTCCCATGGGTATGACTGTTAACACTGACAAAACAAAAGTTATGATTATCAATTCCAAGAAGGACACTTACACTAATTTTATGAATGGCAGTAATAACTTGGAGGAAGTGTATTCTTTCTTTTGCTGAAGCAAGAGTCGAACCTTCTATTTCATTAATTTAAAAGAAAAGTTACATAGTATACAAAATCCTGTCCGTTTACCATAACTCAGGAGAAAAGGTAACTCTGCCAATGACAAAGACCCCTCACCTTACACCAAAAATACCCAAACCCATGGGAAGATAACACCAAAGGGCTACAAGAACCCCAACCACAAGGAAGATATGGAAAAATCACACCCCCAAGGCCAACCAACAATAACAGTCACCCCCGACCACACAAAGCATGCAAGAACGGAATAGGAAAAGACATGGCAACAGGATAAGAGGAAATGATCTGCCAGGCCCCACAAAACACCACTAACGATCCCAACCATCAATTCGGGCTACAGGATCCAACATCCAAGAGCCATTTTACGTCGCCTTACATGACCAAACCATAACGTGTGATGAAGGGCGATTTCCCTATCTACCACCCTACCACATGTTGTAATCCCTATGGGATTGCTTCTGAAACTGCAAAACCACTAACCATTCAATAGACATGTGATCACTGGAAAACCAACTGGGGCAAGGTTTTCTAGCCCGAAAATGGAAAGAGGGAAAATGCTAACCGACGAAAAAAACCAACCGCCCGGTTTGCCTAATCTTACATCGGAACTTGAACCCAATATAGTGTTTATTTGGGAAATGACTCCGCGAATGGCTAACCAAAAACCTGTTGCTCCTGGTTGACTTGCTCTGTGGAAAGTGATGCCGAAATTGACTTGCGCTCCTAACAGGTACCTCCTGAAGGGTTGTGGGTGCACTTGCCTGCAGAGTCATCTCATACTATTCAACCTAGCCTGAAATCGAAAAACTTCCCTGTGCTCTGCAGCTTGATCCTCGCATAGAACCTTTAGACTACTTTGAGGTATATCTTGCCACTTTTTTGCCACCCCACAGTCTGCATTGTACACACCTTGATTGGCCACTTAAATCTGCAAGCTTATTGGCATTTTGTTGAACATGGTTGAACCTTACAGTTCGAAGTCCTTGGAGATGAACTTGAATTATTTGATAAACCTGGATAAGTTTCCAGTGTTGTGAGACTCTCTTCGGCCAGGAACCACTGTTGATTATTTTCACAGAGTTAATGGTTATCTCTGAGTCCACTTCTATAATGACATTTGAGCGATGGTTCTGAATCAGAAACTCAAGACACTACACCAAAGCCATCAGTTCTGCCATGTTATTGGTGGCTCATCCTAAATGACAGTGAAAGATAAAGATAATAATTCCCTCTTCATCTCTTTAAACTCCTCCATACCAACTATTCCTGAGTTGCCTTTTGAAGCACCATCGATATTGTATTTCAGATAGCCTTTTGGTGGAGGTTTCCAGAAGTTCTTCTCTGTTACCATAGCTATATCCTTCCTGTTTAGTCCTTGGGGAATGATCCCTTGCATTCCCAGTTGCCTGAGAGTTCTCAGCTCAGTCTCTAAGGGGGGATTCTTGGGGATATTGTGAACTGTGGTGCTGACTATCTCCCGGAGCTGTTTCAAGATAAGATCAAATAGTCGATGAGGGGAAGCCTTTTCATTCCTAAAAGTTCTTTTATTTCTTTATTTCCACACATTCCAGATAATGAAGCATGGTGTGAAGGAGTATGCCAAATTAAGGAACTCATTCTCTGCATAGTTTATTCTCCATTTGTTTAGGGTTTTTGTGATACTTCCTCTGTCCCTATCTGACTCATGGAAAATTGAAGAGAATGCATCCCACGACCAAGAGGTGTAAGAGTAGCTATTGAGAATATGCTCCATTATCTCCTCCTACTCTTCATACAGCTGACATCTGGAAGGCCTGAAAACTCCTCTTTTCCTAATGTTGTCCCAAGTCAAGATTTTCTTATGACGAACCAACCACATAAAAAGCTTGATATTCATCCAACGTTGTTGTCTTCAGAGATGCTGCCAAGTCTTGTCTGGAACATTGGAATCAAGCCCAAGGAGAAAACCTTTTGCTTCCTTAAGATTAAAGGTGCCTTTCTTATTATTACCCCATCTGAATTGATCCTTCCCCCTTTGTTACTAATATCATCCTTTGCTTTAGCAAGCCCTCAAGTGCCTCTGCTTTAATTTTTAAGGGATTGTCATCTCTGCAGTCAATGTTTCTCCAGCTTCTCCACTCTCCAGAGACGTGAGTAAGATCCCAGAAATCCTTTACTTTGATTAACCCTTGGGAATCTGTTTCCTGCTTGAGGCTTAAAAAGTTCTCTGTTAAGAGTGTTGGTTCTTGTTGTCATTTGTCCTCCCAAAAGAGTGTTAGATCTCATGCTCTGATTTCCCAGAAACTGTTTTTTTGGACTAGACCTCTATTTTCCTAGGCTCTATTCCATATGTAAGAGCCTTTTATAATTCCAGACATTCTTATGAGATCATTAGTATGCCAAGAGCTGGCATATTTCTCTTTCCAGATCCTAGCCCAATGGGCTTTTGGCTCTTGAACCCATTGCAACCAAAGCTTAGCACCTAGAACATTACTAAGAATCTCCTGATCATCTAAGCCTAGACCCCCATGGCTCTTGGGTTTACAAATTTTTTCCCAGGAAACCAGGGCCCATTTATTCTTAGTTTCCTCCTTACCCCAAAGGAAATCTCTTTGTATATTCCTGAATTGCTCTAAGACACCTATGGGAGATGGGAGAGCTGATAACATGAAAACCAGGATAGATTGCAGAACTGCCCTTGTCAGAACTAACCTGCCAGCCAGGTTCAAGGCTCTGAAGGTCCATTTTTTTACCTTGTCCTACAACTTATTAAGCATCGGTTCCCAGATACTCTTGTGCATAGGTCTGGCTGTAAGAGGAATTCCTAAATACTTTGAGGGGAGAGAATCTCTTTAGAAGCCAAGAATTCTTGAGATATTTCTTTGAACAAAAATGTTAGTATTTAAGAAGAAGATTTTTGACTTAGAGAGATTGACTTCCATACCTATATCCATGGCAAAATCCTTCAAGATTTGATTGTAGGCCGAAGCCTCTTTGAATGTGGGTATTCCTTGAAGCAAGGTATCATCAAAAAATTGTTGGTGAGTCAGAGCTAGACCATTCTCAGATAATTGAGGACCCTTGATTTTTCCCATGTCCTTGGCATACTTAATGGATCACCCAAGTCCTTCCATCATGAGAATGAAGCGAAAGGGAGAGAGTGGGTCTCCCTGCCTAAGACCTCTAGAAGGATTGAAGATCTCTGAGGGAGAGCCATTCACCAAAATTGAAAAGCTGGAAGAAGTCACTAGCGCCATAACCTATCTGATCCAGTTGTGATCGAACCCAAAGGCAATGAGAACCTTCTTGATGTAAATCCAATTCACCTTATCATACACTTTGGCAATATCCAGTTGCATGATCATCCCCGCTTGCCTTTTGCTGGTAAATTTGTAAACCACCTCATGGGCTTGAATAATGTTGTTTAAAATTTTTCTGCCCTCCACATAACTTGATTGTTCCTCTAACACTAAAGAAGGAAGGAGAGGTTTGAGTCTATTAGCCAATACTTTGGATATTATCTTGTAAATCACATTACATAAGGCTATTGGTCTGTACTTATCTGCAGTTTGAGCTGAGTCCTATTTGGGGATCAAGGAGATGAAGGAGGTGGTGAGGGATTTTAGTATAGTTTTGCTACCCCTGGAATCCTCTACCACATTCAAAATGTCCTCTATGTTAATATGCCAACAAGCTTTCAAAAAATCCACATTGAAACCATCCGGGCCTAGTGCTTTTCCATTCTGCATGTCTTTGAGAACCTCACTGACCTCCTCTTTAGTAACCAATCTATTGAGGTTAAAATTGTCCTCTATGGACACCATCTTAGGGATATGCCTTATAATTCCCTTGATGGATTGATCTCTGTCTGGATTGTTTTCCCGAGTGATGTTTCGAAAATGTTGCACAAGCACAGCTTCTATCCTTATGATTGTTCTGAAACTCCCCATCCTCATCCTTTATCTTAGAGATTCTATTATGAGCTATGTTATCCATAGTGGATCTGTGGAAAAATCTTGTATTCCGCTCTCCTTCCTTAAGCCATTGAACTCTAGAAGTTTGTCTCCAAAATATTTCCTCTTGTTTGCATAATTTTTCCCATTCTTGATGGTATTTATCAGCCTAACCACTTTTGAATTTGTCGAATCCATCTTTTATCAAAGCCTGGTTGAGTTCCCAAATTTTGATTTCAACTGATTTTTTGTCCACAAAAAAGTTACCGAAATCCTTCTGGTTCCATTCTTTAAGTCTGAACTTAATGTGCTTAAGTCTTTTATGAAGGAGGTACATTTTTGAACTTGGAATTCCAGATCTTTAGACCACCATTTTTCAATATTACTGATGAAATCTGGGTGGGAGAGCCAGATATTCTCGAATCTGAAGGGTTTATTCCTGGGAGAATATATACCCTTGATTTCCAATTGAATCGGCCAGAGATCTAAACCTCCAAAGGGAAGAACTCTTGTTGTTATTTATTTATTTATAAGCATCAACTCCTATGATATCATAAACCTGTCTAACTTAGAGGCTACCAGTGCCTCACCTCCTCTTTTGTTGTTCCAAGTAAAAAGGCCATTGCCCGATTTTGAATCAACCAATTTCATATTATCTATGAATGATTGGAACTCTAAGGAGTCTTTGTTTAGTGCTCTGGTACCTCCTTTTTTTTTCGAAAGAGATTTGATCATATTGAAATCCCCTCCCATGATCCAAGGAATTCCAGCCTGTCTGTTCCTAAGGTCTATAAGGGATTCTAGCAATTTGACTTTATCATCTATTCTTTTAGGACCGTAAACATTTGTGACCAGAAATGTTTTCAAAACCCCTACTGGTTGAATGACCACAGATATGTAATTTCTTGATGCCTTTGCATCCATTATGCTGACCCTTTGGGGGTTCCAAAGAGTGAGAATACCCCCCACTGAGTTCTCAACTTTAACCTCTAGAAACTCAAAGCTATTGAGCCATTTGCTATGTATAAGTCTTATTTTCTAAATGGAACATTTCATTTCCTAGATAAAGATCATATCCGGCTATCTTGTTTCATTCTATAACTAAGCATTCTTTGTTTTCTTTTACTACCTAGACCTCTGATATTCCAAGATGTGAAATTCATATTTAAAGACTTGTAAAGGAGTAACTGGTTAGGTCTTTCATCTTGCCTGAGTCTGTCATTAGCTTTCCACACTACAGCAAAAGCTCCTTCTACTTTTTCCTACCCCTCTTCTTGCCTGCATTTCTAGTAGCTAATCCTGGAGTTGATTTCATTGTTTTCACTCCTCTGTTCTCCTACTTTTCAGTGGTGTTTCTTATACCTAACTCCCTTTCCTATGTTTTCCATAAAAACAACTGTTGTATTATGTTGAAATCCTCTTGAGGTAATGAATCTACCCCTCCTGTAGTTCCCTGCATCAAGAACCCTTCCAGATCTAGGTGTTCCTTGTCTAGAATTTCCTGAAGTTCATGGTCTTCCAAATATGTTTCACTTTGGGTCATTTCCAGATCCATTTCTAGTTGTGTTTCACTCATCATATTCTCTTTCTTATTACCAATCTCTTATGTTGGGTTGTAGTTCTCTTCCTTCTCCTTTTCATTAGGGCCTTCCTCCATAGATTGGTCTTCATTCATCATATCTTCATTCTCTTCCAGTGCTTGAAACCTATTCTGACTGGTATTTTGCCCCTCATTGTGTTGTTGCTTTGATCCTTTTCTGCCTTCTTTTCCTTTACTTGCCACTTTCTGAAAGCTTTTTGTGTCCTTCATTGTATTAGGTTTGCCCTTGTTGTCTACTTTACTAAGGGGGCAGTCTCTGAAAAAGTGACCATGTTCGTGGCATTTACGACATCTAAACGGGATATGCTCATAATTCATAGTTTGCACCCATTCCTCATCAAAATATTCCAGGATAATTTCATCCGGAAGAGCTCTTGATAGATCCATTTCTACACAAATCCTAGCATAGGAAGTGTATTTACCCCTTCTTGTTGCTTCCGAAGCTTTTACAGAACAACCTAGTTTGTTGCCTATGGTAGCAAGTGATTCAGTTTGCCAGTAATCAAGAGGTAGGGAATAAAGTCTTACCGAGACAGGTACTGAGGTGAAAGTCTCTCACTCTGGAACGAATTTCATCATCCAAGGCCACATATATAGGCCCGCTGCTGCATAAAAGTAGGGTCCTCCTTCAAATATTCTGTCTTTGTCTTCGATATTTGTGAATACCATGGTAGAAAAACCCTTTGACCCACGATGGAGATCAATGCCTCCTTTGGGTTTCCATTGATATTTGATCCATGTCTGTAAAGCCTTTTCAGTGGGCCATAATCCCATGAATTTCTAGATTATGGCGTAAGTCCCCATGTGTTCCACGTGTGCCTGCAGTGCACGATCATTTAGCACTACTCTAGGAGTAATCTCCATTTTGGGTCTGCATGGTCCCTTTTGATTTTTTTCCTTTGATCCCAGGCTTTTGTCTTCTTCCTCCTTGTCCTTAGTGCTGCGATTTTCCATGGACCTGACCCCATTATTTATTTTTTCCTCTTCATCAGATCCTCTGACATTACCCAGTGGTGACTTGCCTCTGCTGGCAACGACTTCCTTGTAGGAGGGAGTGGAGCTCCCTCCTCTATGACCCTCCATTAGGAACAAACTCTGAACCTCTCTATAACCCTAGCTGTGGGTCCTTCTCTCAGTTCTATCGTCTCCAATCCCCCTAAAAATATTATTATTCAGAGGAAGTGTATTCGTACAAGTACCTAGGAATCGATATTCATCACAAGCTCAACTGGAACTATAGCATTGAGAAAAGGATTAATGGGGGGTGGAAAGCTTATTTTGATCTTGAAAATAATTGTAAAACAACAAACCTCGTAATGTGGGATAAAAAGAAGTTCCTCTTTTAAACTTTAGTCACTCTTGTTATCTTATATGGATGTGAGGTTTGGGGTTGCAACATCTCTAGAGAATGTTGGAGAAAGATTGAGCAAATCCAAAAGCATTTTATAATGTATAACCTGAAAATTAAAAGCAATACACCCTATCCTATTCTCCTTATAGAAGTAGGTCTTTCCCCTATCGAGAGCCTAGCTATGATTAGGCTTATGTTGTACAAGCACAAACTCAATAACATAGGAGATCATAGACTTCCTAAGCTAGCTTTAAATTCCAACCAAAAGCACCTAAGGCTCAAACAGGGGTGGTATAAAGACACGAGGGCCTGGTTAAACCATTGGGAGATCAACAAGAATGATGCATTGCAAAACATTAATAACATTAAAAATATTGTTACTTCTAAGTTCAAAGAAAAAATGTGGTGTGAGAAAGATTCAACAGCTAAAGGAAAATTAAGTTATTACAAGAAGTTCATCAACCCCACCCTAGAAGATCAAAAGTATCTCTCTATTTTAACTAGCTCAAAGAAGAAAATTAATATAGCGAAGATTAGAACAAACTCTCATGAGCTCCATAGTGAAACAGTTTGCTGGGCAGTTCCTAAAACACCATGGATGGAAAGGATCTGCCATCTCTATGAGAATATGAACATTGAGGATGAAAACCACTTCCTCTTAGAGTGCCCCGCATGCAACCACATTAGATCTTAGTTTCAAATCTTTTTCGCAATACTAACCTTCCTAGCCTTTTATGATGTCAAAATTACAGTGAGCTCGGAAGGATCCTCTCCAAGCTTTTTGAGCATAGGAATAAAACCTTAAATCAAACTAAATAATTTGTTTCTTTAGGTCCAATAGACCAAAGTTTGGTCTCAGTGGACATTAACCACCACCACCATCATCATCATCATCATCATATCTATATATATATATATATATTTAAAATATATATATATATATAAAATAATATCCAAATAATATAAAAAATATTGAATAATTATACAAAAATATATATAAAAAAAATTTTAGGCGTAAAACATAAAAAATAAAAATTAATTAATAATATTATAAATCTATTAAGAGAACTATATAAATAGTTAAAACTTACAATTATTAATATTTAGCCAAAATGTTATGTAATAATTAATAATATATTAATATATCAAAATTAATGTTTATATAATAAGTATAATTATATAAATATAAAATAATATGTGTATTATTATTGATATAGTTTTAATAATCATAAATAGTTAGTATTTAACAAAATAAACATAATAGCTATTAATGTGGTGGGTGGTGGATCCACTTATATCAACCATATTGGTAAATGTGGTTGTGCTAGTTATAATATTATTTTAATATATTCAATGTTATATTGTTATTATAGTATTATTTAAGTATATTCATAGTTTTATTTAAATATATTTGTGAATGATAATATGATGGATGAATAATAATAAATAGGATATATATGAAAAAAAGATTATTATTATGTAAAATATAGTTTGAATTACTTTTTACAAAGAAGAAATATGTTTACATATTTAATACTAGTGTAGTCTAACTAATAGATGAAATTATTTTTTTTGCTAGAATCTGGAAATACAATTTTTCTTAATGTGGTGTTTTATTATTTATAATACACTTTTGAATGCATAAACTTAATCTTTGCATATTAAACAACTTAAACTTATGATTTTTAAAAATCTCTACAAAATTGGACAAAATTAATCAAAAATAATGTTTAGTAAATAGTCATTTCTTTTATGATTTAGAGTATACTATTTATTACTATCCATTTAATTTTTATTCCTACCATTTCAATTTTTTTATTAAAATGTTTAAATATATATCACTATCAATTTAGTTTTTTTTTCCATGCTATCTCATGTTTTTTAATATCATCATTATAACATTGTTAAATATAAATACAAATATAAAGAGTATTATCATCAATATACATCCATAAATACACAAGTCTCCTCTCTCTCTCTCTCTCTCTCTCTCTCTCTCTCTCTCGATATAATATATATATAATATATATTATATATATATATATATATATATATATATAATATATATATATATATATATATATATATAATAATAATTAAATGATCTTTAAAAAGAGAAAAATTTGTTAGGAATTTAATTTTATGGATTTAATTTTAACCTTAATATATAAGTTACATCATTTTGTAAAAATGAAGTCATTTATCCATTAATATTTAAATAAAATAGATTTTATCACATACTTAACAATATTTGTTTTTAGAGGGTCGACTGCTGCTAGGGTTTCTGGCATCTCTGAAACGACACAGAACGGCCTAATCGATTCATCCACCCAGGACCTGACCTCCTGCCGCATGCAACAAGGTAGTAAGAGGAACGGGAGCAGAGCACACGAAAGCCCCACAGGGGGGAGCGCAGCCACTCTCCCCTAAAGCAACTGACATGCAGCCAGAGACGGAAGCGCCCATCATCTTCGGATCTGTTGATGAGGAGGCGCTCAGGGCAGAGTAAGTGTACGGAAAAAAGAATACGGGGACAAATCTGCAGTCAAACAAGACAGAAGATAATCATGGCAGGAATGACAATGCAGAGGATAGACCAAAAATAACCTCGAAAACCTGCAAACCCATTGCCTCTGAAAGGCCAAGAATAGAGCTACTAGGACAGAAGATAGATGAGTGTATCCAATATATGAGGGATCACACCATTATACGAAAGTTTATAGGGTTCTGGCCAACAGAGAAAGCCCTACGGGGCTGGATAGCGGCAAAATGGAAACCCAAGGAACACGTGACTCTGCGATTAGGCCCGAAAGGGTTCTTTACCGCCATCTTCCTATGCTTGGAGGACAAGTACAGAATCATGGATGAAGGTCCTTATTTCTTTAACTCAACTGGATTATGCCTGAGAGACTAGGTAGCCAGATTCAACCCGAACAAAGAAGACTTGACTTGGGCCCCGGTTTGGATAAGAATGTACTCACTCCCAGAGGAATATTGGGAGGAAAGTTTGCTCAAAGACATAGGAAATGGTCTGGGTGAATACATAAAGGCAGCAGAAGAAATGAAGCTTCAGCGATACACCTCATATGCCCGCATTTGTGTCTTCATGCTCCTGGACCAAGCCTTGCCGGACTCGGTAAGTCTCACTCACTATGATCATGAATGGATTCAGCTCTTAGACTATGAACATGTACCTTTTCGATGCCGAAAATGTCATGCTCATGGACATTTATTCCGATACTGCCCGTTAAATGCCAGGAATAGCAATATAGATCCCCCTATCCCTCCCACCCAAGATGGCTTCACCAAAGCTCCCAGCCATAAACGATCGCATAAAAAGCCCTCGGCTGGGAAAAAGTCCATGCCTAACTCTGTTGGCACCCCCTCAACCAGTAATAGCTTTGAAATATTAGCCCAAGCCTCTGAGGAACCAGGTCCAAGCCATAATACCACACCACCTCTCATCGATGTTTCTCCCCACCCTCCTCCCTCGGACCATCCCCCTGAGTCCCAACCTTTCAAGGATGTTGAAGCCAATCCCATCATCAGCCAAAAAGAGCCAAAAGAGAAAACAAATGATATGGAAGTCGATGGAATAACAGATCAATCCCAGAGCATACATCCTTTCATAGCTGGAGGCAGTCAGGTGCAACAAATGGATGAGGAACTAGAGAGTATAGATATGGAAGGACTAGATATCCTACAACTAGAAATGCCTTGTAAAAAAAGGGACTATGACAAAATCACAGAACTCCAGCTAAGCAAGCTGGAAGTGGTCATTTCAAAAGCATACCAGCAAAGACAACTTGGAATTAAGCCAGGAAGCCATTGGGATGGTGGGCTCAAAATAAAAGATTTCAAAAAAAGAGGATGGAAAACGGAGCTCCAGCGAACTATAGAAGTTGGGAAAATCCTAGTAAATTCGGGCAGGTATGCAAAGCTGACGAAGTACTACAAACCTTCCACAAATGTTGAATAATGAAGCTCATCTCATGGAACTTAAGGGGGCTAAATGGCCTAGGAAAACTCAGAATCCTAAAAAACATGATAAAGATGGAAAAGCCACAAATTTGTTTCCTGCAAGAAACTAAATGTAACAGTGATACTTTAGAAAGCATCCTTTCTAAAGTCTAGACAGGTTATCAAACAGTAGCGGTGGATGCCTCAGGAGCCTCGGGAGGGCTCGCCATTGCTTGGGACTCGAAAGTGCTATCCCTCTCAGACTTTCATGCCTCTCACCACTTCATACAAGCCAACTTTCATCTTCTAAGTACCAATATGCATGGGCTCCTCTCCAATGTCTATTTCCCACAGGAAGCAAGGAAAAAGGCAGCTCTACTCAATACAATAGAAGCCTTGAACAACCACCGAACACAGCCTCTATGGATCATTGGAGGAGACTTCAACATGATCACCAAGCTGGAGGAAAATCTGGGCGGAAGAAACAGGTTGGAACAGGAGACTAATTATTTCAAAGACTTCATCCACAATGCCTCTCTCCTTGACCTGCAATTTTGCAATAGCAAATATACCTGGAGTAACAAAAGAGCGGGAAAACACCAAATAGCCTCTAAACTTGACAGATTCGTCATATCAGACAACTCGACCCAGATAGGAGGGGATATCACAGTGGCGATCCTTCTACATTCAGGCTCAAATCACAAGACGATCTCCCTACAGTGGCAACATCCGGGAAATGTCACAGGGTGACATTTTCGCTTTGAAGGATTTTGGTTCACCCACCCGGATTTCAAGGACTTCTTCAAATCCACATGGAAAGCCTTTATACCACCAGAAGGATCCAAAATGTTTCAATTCCAACAGAAACTAAAAAATCTCAAGTATCACTTAAAGTGTTGGAATGTGGAGACCTTTGGCAATATCTTCAAAGAGCAACAGAACTTAATGAGAAACTTGGCAAATCTTCATCAAAAAATAATCACAGAAGGTCACACGGAAGAGACTTTGGAGGAAGAGAAAAGCATCCACAAACAGCTGGAAGAAAAAAGGAAGCAGGAAGAGATACTATGGAAGGAGAAATCTAGAATCAGATGGCTAAAAGAGGGAGAGCGGAATACCAAGTTCTTTCACAGAACAACAGTGCAACGGAGAATGCAGAACAATATTCCTTTCCTCCAAAAGCAAGATGGGGCACGAATAGAACAGCATGAGGAAATTGAGAAAGAATTTCTAACACACTTCAAGGAGGTTCACTAAGATTCGAACGCGGACAGGGGACCAGCCATAGATAGAATCATCCAAAATGTGCCAAAACTCATAACTGAGGAACACAACGAACTACTTCTAAGACCTATTCTAACTCAGGAGGTTGATACTACCATGTCCCAACTCAAAGAAGGCAAAGCTCCAGGACCAGATGGCTTCACCACAACATTTTTTCATTCTTTCTGGGACATGATCAAAATTGAAGTCTGGGAGGTAGTGGAGGAATCAAGAGCTCTTCACTCGCTGCTACCGTCTCTCAATTCCACCTTCATAGCTCTTATCCCAAAAGAGGAGGATTCCACTGCGCCTGAAAGTTTTGACCAATTGCTATATGCAATGTCATTTACAAGGTGATCTCCAAGGTGATACCCAACAGGCTGAAACCTCTTCTACCTCTGCTTATCTCTCCTAAACAGTCGAGGTATGTTGAAGGAAGACAGATCTTGGATGGCATAATCCTCACGCACGAGATCATTCACTCTCTCAAGCAAACTAGGCAGCCAGGTATGATTCTAAAGTTGGATCTCTCTAAGGCTTTTGATAAGCTCAGCTGGTCCTATATACAAAAAATGCTTAATGCTTTCGGTTTTTCTCACATGTGGATCCGATGGATTATGAGTCTTTTAAATTCCTCCTTTTTCTCTATTCTTGTCAATGGCTACCCGTCGCAACCCTTCAGGCCCTCTTGGGGAATCAGGCAGGGCGATCCCCTCTCCCCCTTCCTCTTCGTCCTGATGGCTGAAGGCCTGGGTCGTCACATCAAGCACTCCCATCTCTCTCATCAGCTCAAAGGCCTCTCCATTCACAACTCCCCTGCAATAACTCACCAACAGTTTGTTGATGACAACATGCTCTTCGGTTATCCCTCTGTACAGGAAGCCACACGATTCAAATCCCTGCTCAATGACTTCTCTAAGGCCTCAGACACTAGTATCAACAAGTCCAAATCCCAAATCTTCTTCTTTCATACCGAACCAGTTGTCAAGCTTGTTGTTGCCAGAATCTTGGGTTTCCCCATTGCTACCCTTCCTTCCAATTACCTTGGCCCCCCCCTTATAGCTTCAGCCATTAAGCACTCCGCTTGGCGCAGGCTCCTTGAAAAGCTTGAAACGCGTCTCAACCTCTGGACATATAGATCCCTGAACATGGCCAATCGTGTGGTGCTTATAAAAGCAATACTACAGGCAATGTCGCTTTACCTGTTCTCAATCTTGGTAGCCCCCAAATGGGTCTTAAAACGACTCAGAGACTTACAGAGAGGTTTCCTCTGGGGGAACACAACTACAAACCATAAATGGGCACTGGTAAAATGGACCACTATTTGTACTACCAAGGAAAAGGGAGGTATTGGACTGAGAGACCCCAATCACAGTAATGCAATCATGAGTGCCAAAATATGGTGGCAATGGCTCTCTTCACCTGAAAAACCTTGGGCTGCCATCTGGACTGCCAAGTATGCCAACCATAGGCCACAGGAGGAACTCATAAGATATACTCCCAGTGTCCATGGTTCTCTGATATGGAACACAGCCAAACAACACTTCTAGTTGATTCAGCAGCATAGTTTTTGGGAAGTTCGAAATGGTCGAATTGCAAGATTCTGGAACGATGCTTGGAACCAACTGCCAAAGCTTAATGGACTCCTACATATACCTCCCAACTTCATCGAAGAGGCCCAACAACAGAATAAGATATGGGAGTATTGGGATCAGGAACAAGAGCAAGGATTCCGAAAGTGGAAACATGGTATCCAGCTTACCAGAAACGAGGCATATCCATTCACAGAAGAATTGGAAAAAGGAGCTAAGCAAAAGACGCATCAGATACTTAGAGGACAGAGACATTCTACGATGGGGCTATCGGCCTAAAGGGGCTTTCACCACTTCAGAGGCCTATAAAATCATAAGCACAGACCTAACCCCTCCAGACCCAATATGGTCCAAAATCTGGGGGTTTTATTCATGGCCCAAAGTTTCTCCTTTTTTATGGCTGGTTGGACACAAAAAAATTCTAACTTGGGAGAAACTGCGAAGGAGAAACTATCATGGCTCCTCCATATGTGTTAACTGAAAATCTCAAGAGGAAACCACTCAACACCTATTGGACGCTTGCCCCTTAGCCAACCAAATATGGGAGAAGGAAAGTTTCAGAAGTCAAAGAAGATGCAGGCTTCCAAATGATATAACAAATACACTAAGACACTGGCCAATGAATCCGTACAAATGTGAACTTCTCAATCACTTATGGTGCATTCTTCCTGGGCTGCTTCTATGGAACATATGGAAAGAACGAAGCAAAAGGATATTCAAAGATCAGTACTCCTCGATTGACATTATCTGGTGCAAAGTCTGTGGGAATCTAGAAGAAACCTTGAAGCTTAAATATTGGAGCAAGGAAGACCTTCCAACTCAAGACAACGAGAAAGCCATCTGGGAAAACTAGAACTTACAACTTCCCAAGCAGCTCCACAACAAAATATAGCATAATGGCCGTAGAACCAACAAGGTCTCCTCAACTGCCCCACCTGAGCATTCCTTCAAACTCAATTTTGATGGCGCTTCAAAAGGCAATCCTGGGACAGCTGGATATGGTGGAATATTCAGAAACCATGAGGGCAAGCTTCTTCAGATTTACTATGGAAATATCGGATGGGACACAAATAAATTGGCTGAGTTGGAAGGTCTTTGGCAAGGTCTCATTCTTTCTTGGCATAACAACTTCAGACCCCTAGAGGTAGAAGGAGACTCCCAAATCCTGATTAACATGGCTAAGCATCTCCTAAACGGCTCTCATGCAAAGAAAATTGCCACGAGCTGGAGGCTTGAAGCGAGACTGGAAGCATTGGAGCAAGAACTATTTAATAACACAGCCATCACCTTCAATCACACAAGAAGAGAAGGCAACAAAGTAGCAGATTTTATGGCAAACATTGGCATGGAAAGTGAGTTTACCCTACAGGCAGGAACTCTAGACATACTAAAGAACCATGCACAAGCTTAGGAATGCAATCACCTGGTCCAAAACGACACCACCCCACCAGATGCGGGTGCCAATCAGCCTGATTAAGTTGATGGGATGGGGGTATCAAGGCAGCCACATGCCAACCATGCGCAGAGGCGACCTGGAAGGCAGTGGCGCAGGACATCCCCGGAGGGTGAACTTAAATGCTATGGGATGGCAGTATGGGCGCATTAACACTCCGACTTCCTCTGACTGCGTTGCATAGTTTGGCTCTGATACAGAATTGAATGCCTCTTTAATGGCGGGTGACCTCCGAGGGAGAGCATGGACTCCTATAAACAGAGGCACCCCTGGCATCACCATCTTCACTTGGGCAGGGTCTAGGGTTCCCGTTCAGTCACTGGTGCTGGCAAATTCAGGACCTGGTCTGATTTATCCCTTCCCAGGTCTGTTGGTTCAGCTTGTTTATGCCCCTGTGGGTCTTTTGCAATTCAATTTAGCTCAGGCCTGCCTTGTCAATATGGTTAGAAACTGTTAGAGGATGCTGAGCCGTCGCGGCTCTAGTCGTGGAGGGTCTTCGCGGCCTTCAACTGAAGCGGAAACCCATCCTCCCTGTCCATGCCCTCATTGCCACCATCTTTGCCATTGCCCACGTCTTGGAGGTGCTGGTTCTCTCAGGCACAGCCAATTCATGGAGGCCAGCTCTCCTGGGACTTCGTCTGCTGCTTACTTTGGCTCTGCAATTTTCTCCTTCGATAGCCCCCTGAACCGTCCACGAATTAATGTCCGTGTCTCTATTCTTTTTATCGACGAAGCCCTGGACAAGAGCGGCTCCAGTGCTCCGCCAGATTTCGAGGCCCCAGGTGACATAGCCAAAGCAACCGACTTGCCCAAGGCAGACAAAGGGAAGGGCGTGGAGATGCTAGACCCTCAGCTGGAAAGGAGACAGAAGCAGCCTGAAGCGACCGAGGTAAAAGAGGACAAGGTGCAGGAAGAGGAGGAATATTGACCATGCCCAATTGTGGAGGAGGAGACGGAGGATTAGTCCGTTGTGACGTCACAGATTCTGAAGCTCGGGTTCTGGTTCTCTCTTTTCTTTTGGTCATTTCCTTCTGTCCATTTGTCTCTGGTTCGTCTACGTGTCAACTAGCTTGTATGTCAATGTGTCTTAGTGGAAATCAACCATCGCTGAGGAATAGGGTCAGTTACTTTCTAGTCTGGTCTTCTGCTTTGTGGACGGTTAATATTGTGCAAGGATGTCAGTTCTGTCCTCCCCTGCATGGGAATGATTTTTGGTCTCAAGCGCCCTGTGAGGGCATGAAACAAGTAGTCCTCTTTTTGGCTACACTTGGTTGATCCAGCTTGCCACTCTCTTAGGCAGATGGATCTCTCAGATAGCTTGCATGTAAATGTACTCTGGTTTTTATGTAAATAATAGAATAGTTTAATTAAAAAAAAAACAACCAACAAACAAGCAAACAAACAACAATATTTGTTTTTAATATATTAATAAATTAGTATTATAATTTAAATATTATTCTTCAAATATAGCCATTACTTGATTTATGTCTTTACATTGCTCTTTATTTAAGCCTTTGGTCCTCAAATGATGAACCACACTTATTGGAAATGTGTAAGCCAAAAAATTCTCTTATGTGATTTCTACCAGAAGACTTCGCTTAATTCATTATGAATCATAAAAACTTGAATATAGAAAATATATTAACTTTATCATTTACAAATTAAAATAAATGATTAACATTTTTATTAATAATGTTTAACCCAAACTCTTTGTATATAAGTTACACTATTTTGTAAAAACAAAATAATTTATCCAATAACATTTAAATAAAATAGATGTTATCACATTTATTTAAATATATATTAATTTTATCATCTGCAAATTAACGTAGAGGACAAACTTTTTTATTAATAACATGTAATTCGGATAGATAAAATGAAATACATTTAAATTAATTCCTTTATCATATTAATTCAGAATTAATGAAATTTCATTGGTAAATCATAATGTTTCATTAAATTTACTATATCTTCTTTAATTCACTGATTGGAGCAAATTACATTTATGAAAGCTTTCTCAGCTCCATTTTTTCCTGCCACACTTTTAAGGAGCAAAAGGCATGCGCGGATCAACTTTCCAAGCCTGGTTTTTGCTAGCGATATAAACCTCGTCTATACCGGAAGGATAAGAATGACAACAGAGACTTTTAAAAATATGCATAGAGAGGAGTGCTCGGAGGCCATGGAACCCATGGATGTTATTTTTGTACAAAATGAAGTAATGATAATTCAAAGGGATTACAAATTGATTAAGTTTTATGGATTTAAATAAACCAATATGGATCTAAATAAAATGTGGGATGGAAATCCTGCACATAACATAACATAACATGTCACAAGGGTGGGAAATATTTCTCCGAGCAGCGTTATTCTTTTATTAGGAATTCTGCTTCGTTTTCGACAATTCACCCTCATGCCATTGTTGGTGGCTCTACAATCAATTGTGCAACAATAAATCTGTGATCTGTCTTGCCTACTTAATTGGATCTTCAGATCCACGCAATCCAACTGGATTCGCTCGATCTGTCTTGCCAACTTAAATGGATCTTCAGATCTACGCAATCCATACTGGATTCGAACGAGAGCAAAAGATTATTTGGCTGCTACACAGCTCAAGTATTTACCATTTATTAATGTTCCATTACCTACCTGATGCGAGATCTGAATATTAAACTCCGAAGAAACCCTAATCTTATAAATTATTCTTCCTATGCACCAATCCATCCATGATCACCTTCTTCCTGGATTGAAGATCCACCGTCATGTTATTATCTTTCTCAGTATTCCTATTCATCCCACACATCTTTTCCAATTGTTCTGCCAATATTGGAAGCAAATAGCACCACACAGATGTGAAGAAAATTGCACATAGACGGCCATAAAAAACCAAAGAGAACAGCGTGACGATCACAACAGTTAATGCACCAACATTGGCGTGGTAAGCAATGGCCGGCTTGGGTTTTTCGTAGAAGTTATCCGATATCTGAACCGGTCTCGCAGATCTGGAGGGCCGATTATCCACGGAGACTTGAACCTTTCTGACGGATTTTTTCGGTTTAGGGTTATGATGCTGCTGCTGCTTGTGCTCATGATCAATGCTTTTGAGCTTCACAACTTTCAGAGAAACCGTAGCGGAGACCTCGTGTGGCTGAACTTGAGGTCTCATAGGGTTAATGGTTGGTGTGCTCACAGTATGACCCAATACTCCTCCATCTTTTCTCCTCAATTCCCTATCCTTGTTGCCATTCCTTTTGTCGAGGGATCCGCCACTATTTGTCCTTTCGATTCCCCCTCTGCTTCTCACCCCAACCGGGATCCATCCATTCTTGAAATACGTGATCCTCACCATGGCCTCTTGGACAGCAATCTCTTTCGCAACGGCTTTGCTTGGACTCTCTCTCGAACTCGTGAGGCCCGAGTCTCGGGTGGATCTAGGATTCAGTCTACCAGCATCTTGGCCCGGGCGAGAACACGATTTATTTTGTGTCGCCTTCCTTTGAGATCCTTCGCCAACGCATCGAGCCCCTTTTATAAGCTCTCAAATATCTAATTATAGAAACCTCAAAAATCCAACTCACAGAATCGCTGGATCAGTCTACTCGGAGCATCAGCCAACCTGTGAAACCAATCGAGAGCAAATTGCCCCATTTTATGACCAACAGAGCGAATTGTGGATGATTGTGCAGTTGAGGATTTCGAGGGTAGATTATGACAAAACCAATATTAATGTTTTTTATTTAATATAAACCTTTTATTTAAAAGGGTTTATTTAAATCAAATATTATCTTTCCAAAAAAACTTTGTTATTGAAACAAAAGTGTTGCATTTTGTGTGGATGATTGTGCAGTTGAGGATTTCATGGGTAGATTATGACAAAACCAATATTAATGTTTTTTATTTAAAATAAACCTTTTATTAGTCTTTCCCAAAAAACTTTGTTATGGAAACAAAAGCGTTGCATTTTTTAAGAGATTTTTTTAAGTCTGTAAAAAAAGCGCACATATTATACTTGAAGAAATACCTTCCTCCACAGAGCATGGCAAAAATTAAGAGGTTGGTTTTTATGAATGAAGACATTTTTGTAAGCTCAAGAGTGTTGGGATACACTTCAGAACGCCTACGTAGATTTGACCCAAGAAGCACTAGTAGAAATGACCAATAAAGAGAGGATTGCAGCTATTGAACTCAGAAAGAAGGAGCATAGAGTCAAATGTTGGATACAAAACTTAGTTCATGACTCTATCTTCGACACGATAATTCGTGCATCCACAACAAATGAAGCTTGGGAAATCTTGAAAGTTGTGTATTAAGGTAATGATACACTAAAGACAGTTAAATTGCACACATTGAGAGCACAATGCGAAACCCTAATGATGACTAACACAGAAAATGTGGATCAGTTCATGACTAGAGTCACGGGAATAGTCAATCAGATCAAACTCATTGGTGAAACCATTACAGATCAAAAGATTGTTCAAAAATCTTTTCAAAACGTGCCAAAGAAATATGACATGATTGTAACAGCCATTCTGGAATCCAAAGATTTTATAGCTTTCTCTGTAGAACAATTGACTGGATCACTTCTCACACACGAAACAGGACTCAACTTGGCAGAAGCTTCCACGGAACAAGCTTTCAAAGCACAGCTCTCTTTTGGTAGAGGTAGAGGCAAGGGATATAGAGGTGATAGCAAGCGAGGTAGAGGCAAGGGATATAGAGGTGATAGCAAGAGAGGTAGAGGTTGAAGCAGAGGCAAGTCAGAACATCATCACACAACATAGCAATGGAGACCTCCACAAAACCATACTTAGAAAAGTAGGCCATAGAGAAAATCTAATGTCCAATGTTATTACTACAAGAAATTTGGGCATTATGAATATGAATACAGAAAGAACAATTAGATCAACAAAGAGGTACTTCCCATCTCTCCAATATTGAAGGAGAATCCTATGAGACAATGTTTCTTTCTTGCCATCTTTCTGAAGACACTCACAACAAGGACCTTTAGTTGTTGAATAGTGGTTGTAGCAATCATATGACAAGTAACAAAAAACTACTTTGTTATCTTGATGCTTCCATAACATCAGAAATTACTCTTGGAGATCATTCATGCATTAATGTTGGAGGAAAAGGTGGTGTCCCTCTTCTTACTTAATAGAATCAACAGAAATACATATCTAGTGTTTATTATGTTCCACATCTGAAGCATAACCTCATTAGTGTAGGAGGACTGATGGAACATGGTTATGATGTAATATTTCATGGGAATGCATGTTATATCTATGACAAACCCCCAATAGAAGACTAATAGCAAAGGTTGAAGAAACCAAGAATAGGATGTTTCCATAGACTCTTCAAAGTCGAAATCTCTCACAGTCTTTTGTCCGCAATGTGTCAAGAGTTTATGAGTCTCAGTTATGGCATTCTAGGTATGGACACATTCCATTCAAGAGTCTATGTTTGCTTCATAAACATTCAATGGTCATTGGTCTCCCTACTATGAATGAAAAATATTTCAATTGTGAAATTTTTGTTCTAGCGAAGCATAAAAGAAATAACTTTCCCACATCTTCCTCTAGAGAAAAAGAGCCTTTAGAGCTAGTCCATGTAGATATATGTGGCCCAATGCAAACATAGTCCATTGGTGGTAGTATTTATTTTTTTACATTCACTAATGAATATAGCAAGAAGATATGGGTGTATTTTCTCAAAAATAAATCAAATACATTCTCAAGGTTCAAAGAATGCAAAGCAGAAGAAGAAAAGTAGAGTGGAAAGCCTTTGAAAGTACTCATATTCAACAAAGGAGGAGAGTACAACTCTAATGACTTCAAATATTTTTGTCAACAACAAGGAATCATAATGCAGAACACAACAAGATATACTCCACAACAGAATCAAGTAGCAGAAAGGAAAAATCAGTCGATCATGAACATGGCCAGATGTATGGTTCATGAGAAGAAGCTGTCAAATAACTATTGGGCTGAAGTAGTTTCGACAACATTGTATGTTCTCAACATATCTCCAACAACCAATCTCCAAGATACAGTACCTCAAGAAGCATGGATGGTAAAAATATAAATGTATCTCACTTTAGAATTTTTGGATCAATAACATTTTCACATGTTCCTGAGTAGCTAAGAAAGATGCTCGATGATGGGAGTGAAAGATGTATTTTCGTAGGCTATAGTGAGCAATCAAATGCCTACAAACTTCAAAATCTATTTACCATGAAGTTTGTTCTAAGTAGAGATGTATTTTCTTTTAAATAAGTCTTGGTCTGGTCATGTTGATGAAGCTTCAAATCAATCTTTTTATCCACCACAACCACCAAGATTACAGGTCGAAGAAGAGCCATACCATTCTGAAAATGTTGCATCTTCAAGAAATAAATCCACCATTGGTTCAACATCTTCAGAAGACAGTCACAAAATAAGAAGCATCAGAGAAATATATGATCAGGATCATGAGTTTGACTAGCATAATATGTTTGCATTTCTTTCATCTCAACCAACTCAATTTGAAGAAGCATTTAAAGAAAAGAATTGGGTTGATGCAATGAGCCAAGAAATTGTTGCCACAGAGAAGAACTAGAATTTGGAATTAACTGATATCCTAAGAGACAAAACCATAATTGGTGTAAAATTGGCATATAAGACCAAGCTGAATGAAAAAGGAGAGATTAAGAAACATAAGGCAAGGTTGGTTTCCAAAGGATTCTCACAACAATTTGGTGTCGATTATAGTGAAGCCTTTCCTCCAATAGCAAGGTTAGAAACTGTCATATCCATTTTATTCACAATAACTCAACACAAATGTAAAATATATCAACTTGATGTAGAAACTTCTTTCCTAAATGACACAGGTGGAAGCAGAACTCACGAAAACCTCCAAATAATCCCCCACGGTTCCCCTTTTTACATATAACCTCACATTTTCCCTTTTATGTCAGAATTCCTTTGAAAACAACCAAAACTAATGACATTTACCTTTTTAAATCAGCGCACTCATCGTACACCAAAAGTCAACATGCTAATCCTTTGTGACCATCGATCTGGATCTATGAGATCTAACAGTTGTCGGAGATTTCGGGCGGAGCAACAAATTGGAGGTAAACTGCCTGATAAATGGTTTTCACTCTCCCTCCGCTGCTACGTGTCAAAGGGTGTATGGGATCGGGCGCCTAACCTTTGACATAGCTTACAACCCTTGGGTCACTCGAAATACCAGCCACTGTTGCATGACCGCTTCCGCGATCCAATGATTGCGATTAGTTCACGGTCTACAACCACGATTGAATTGGGGAATCACAAATGGCAATGCCCACTGTCTAGACTCCTTGCACTTCAAAGCACCGATCCGATTAGTCTTTCGGAACCAATAAGGTATAGGCTCTTGTCAATAATATTTCATGTCCGAACTTAGATCTAATCTCTGTTTTGCACCAATTTTTAGTGTAAGTCGGGGTTTTCACTTGCAAGACCAAAACGATGTAATAAACTCCACCGACCTGCTATTGGTGATCCAACGGTTAAGATTAAAGTGGATCAAACAATAATATTTATATAAAAAGCCTTCGACTTCTATTCATTCTATGATTTAGGCATAAACATAGAAAACAAAGGAAATAACACCCTGCCCAAATACAAAGAAAACAAAGCACTCAACTATTTACACAGGCTGTATATGTAATCACATGCACAACAACAATTTATTCATAATAAAATAGATACAAAGTCTCGGCCTTGGGCCTGATTACAACAAAATAAAAGACCTTTGTTTCATATGAAATCCTCACACTATTCTTCTCTCACTCCACTCAATCCTCTCCTCAATCCTCTATCTTTTCATTACATTTTTCCTTCCTTCTATCAATCGGATATCATTTTAACTATGTCTAACAACTCAATCTCTATTTTTAATAATTCTAACAACAAATCTTCTAGTTCCTAGCTCTACCTCACACCTATGCTAACAACATATCTTTGAACCTAAAATAAGACAATTTCTAACTGTTACAATAATGAAATACAACTCATTTCTTGAGAGATCAAACCCTCTCAATAAAACTGACTTTTGACCAATCAACTCAATGAAATTCAACTTGTTTAGCCACAACATGTGAACAATATTTCACATTGATGGCTAAGTTTGGATGCTCCTGCATCAGACTCCCGGGGAAGAAAAGAATCGTCCTTCAAACTCTTAGTACTTACTCCATACTTCTAGAGTTCTACTGTTGTCAACCAGCTAGCATCCTCCACTAGTTGTCCTTTCCATTTAACTAGATATTGGAAATAAGTTTGTCCTCTGTTTCTTTTGGATACTCTTTTCTCCAAAACAGCCTCCACTTCTTTCTTAGCTGTCTTTGGCATTTGTTTTTCCCAGTTCACAGTTTGAACTTCATCTGCTGTAGTTTCCTCTTGTAGCTCTGTCCTTGCCTCTTTGTATGGATACAAATTTGCAACATTGACGATAGGTGATATTCCAATCCCTTCTGGAAACTCAATTTCATAAGCATTACTTGAAAACTTTCTCTTAATTATATATGGTCCTATCTTTTTCTTTTTTAGTTTATTGTAAGTTGTAGCAGGAAATCTTTCTTTTCTCAAATACACCATCATTAAATCTCCCACTCGGAATTCTTTCTCTCTTCTTTTCATATATACCTTCTATTTGTATTTGTCGCTACTTTCTTGCAATTTGCCTTTAACATCTTCTTGTAGTCTCTGAATCTGATATGCAAACTATTCAACTTCTGCACTTGTTGTCTCCTATTTGCCCAAATTTCTAAGCTCATACACACCTCTTGGATTCATTCCAAAAACAATCTTAAGTGGATTCACTTCGGTTTGAAGTATCGTTATAAGCAAATTTAGCTTGAGCTAGTGCTAAATCCCACTTCTTAGGATTTTGATAAACTAAACTGCTCAATATATTCCCCAAGCTCTTGTTTACTACTTCAGTTTGTCCATCTATTTGAGGATGGTATGTTGAACTTAAACTGAGGTTAGCTCCCAGTTTTTTCCAAAGAGTTCTCCAAAAATGCCCTACAAACTTTGAATCTCGATTAGACACAATAATTATAGGTAACCCATGTAATCTTACAATTTCGGAAAAGAATAAATTAGCAATATGTGTTGCATCACTATTTTTCCTACATGCAATGAAATGTGCCATTTTGGAAAATTTATCTACTATAAGAATCATTTCCTCTCTAGGTTTTTGGTAATCCCGAAACAAAATCCATGCTAATTGCATCCCATGGTTGGTCTAGTATTGGCAATGGCTAGTACAATCATGTATTCTGACTCCTTCCTTCAGCATGTTGACATATCCTGCATTTCTCAACAAATTTCTTAACATCAGTCTACATATTTGGCCAAAAATAAAAAGCATTCACCTGAGCAAAGGTTTTATCTTGTCCAAAGTGACTAGATAACCCTCCACTATGTTTCTCCTTTATTATGTTTTCCCTCATGGAACATTTGGAAATACACAACTTGTTGCTTTTAAACAATAAGCATCCTTGAATGAGATAGTCCATCCACTAACTTTTGTTATGAACCATTGGATTTTGAACTATTGTATAAATATCTTCGAAGTCTGCATCATCCTTATACATTTCAATCATTTCCTCAAATCTGACAACACCCACTTTGAATTCTTGCACAATAAAACTTACCCTGCTCAATCCATTAGTGACTTTATTTGACTTACCACTCCCGTGTTTTATCACAAAATTAAAGCTTTGCAAAAATTATACCCACTTGGCGTGTTTCTGATTCAGTTTCAACTAGTTATTGATGAACTGTAAGGCATGATTTTCCGAATACAATATGAATTCTTTTGGCAGCAAATAATGTCTCCATTTTTTCAAGGCTTGAACAATAGCATAAACTCTTTATCATAAGAAGAATATTTATTCTTTGCATCATTCAATTTCTCACTGAAGTGTGCTATCGGTCTTTGTTCTTGACTCAGAACTGCGCCAACTGCAACTCCACTAGCATCTGTTTCAACTTGAAATACCTTTTCAAAATTAGGTAAAGACAAAACTGGTTTCTATGTGATTTTCTTCTTTAGCAATTTAAATTTATGTCTATTTCTTCTGTCCACTCTAATGGTTGATTGATCTCCTTAATTGTTTCAAGAATTGGTGCACAAATCTGACTAAAGCCTTTGATAAACTTTCTGTAAAAACTTGCAATACCATGGAAGCTCCTTACCTCAAATATATTTCTGGGAATAGGCCAGTTCCAAATTGCTTGGACTTTCTCTGGATCCATCTTCAGTCCTTCTTTAGAAACGACAAATCCCAAGTAAATCAATTCTTCCTTCATGAAACTACACTTCTTCAGGTTTATCAGTAGTTTCTCCTTCTGCAGAGTTTTGAGAACCAACTTAAGATGCTCTAAATTTTCTTCTTTAATTTTACTAAAAAGTAGAATATCATCAAGATAAACAATAACAAACTTTCCTACATACTCCTTCAAGACTTCAATCATTAATCTCATGAATGTGCTAGGTGCATTAGTGAGTCCAAAAGCCATCACTAACCACTCATACAACCCATTGTTTGTTTTAAATGCAGTCTTCCATTCATCACCTTCTCGAATTCCTATTTGATTATATCCACTCTTCAAATCTGTTTTAGTAAAATATTTGGATCCACTCAAACAATCCATCAAATCATCCAGCATGGTAAAGGAAATCTATATCTGATAGTGATCTTGTTTATAGCTCTGGAATCTGTACACATTCACCATTCACCTCCTTTCTTTGGACTGAGTACTGTTGGTACAGCACATGGACTAAGACTTTCTCTAATTATCCCCTTATCCATCAGCTCCTGCACTTGTCTTCCAACTTCTGCATTCTCTTGAAGAGTTAATCCGCGTGCTGCTTTATTTGGAAAACTTGCTCCTAGTATTAGATCAATATGATGACTAATACTCCTGATAAGTGACAATGTATTTGGTAGCTCATCCACAATAATATCAACAAAATCATTCAACAAAGTTTTTATTTCTTCAGGTAAATCATCTAAGTTTGTGGAATTCAAAACTACTTTAGGTCTCCCTATGATAGTAAAATGCATTTCTTCACCCTTTTCAACCTCTTGTAATAGTTCCTTCCCACTCATCAAAATAACACTATTTTCAAGTTCTCCTTTGTCAGCTTCATCCTTCAATGGCAGTAGTGTATGTTTAGTTCCATCCTTCTCCACAGTATAAGTGTTTCTCCTCCCATCATGAATAAATTTTCGATCAAATTTCCACGGTATTCCTAGTAATACATGGCATACATCCATGGGCATTACATCACATAATATCACATCTTTATACGTACCAATTTGTATCTCAATCTTGCATTGTTCTATCACAATAATCTGATGCCCCTTCTGTAACCATGACACTCTGTAAGGAGTAGGGTGTTTTGTCTTTACCAATCCTAGCTTGTCCACCATCTATGTAGAAACAAGGTTATCAATGCTTCCCGTATCAATTAGCACTTTACAACATTTACCTTTATATTTGCATGTAGTTCTAAACAAACTCTTCCTCCGAGTTGGTTCTTCAATATCCTTCTCTGCCTTAAGCAAGGTCCTTCTCAATAATAGGGGTTCTCCTACTTTAGGGGGTTCTTCCTTCTCCATAAGTAGAGGTGTTTCTGGCTTTGCCTCAGCCACATTCGCATTCCTCTGACTTGTTGGTTTATTTTGAGGACAGTCCGATGACACATGTCCCCATTCTCCACGTGTATAACATCGAACATCTCTTCCTCGACCTCTTCCTCTGGGTGAAAATCCTCCTTTGTTAAAATCTCCCCTCTGTGGTGGTCTACTACTTGAGCTACTTCCTTCATCCTGATGTTGTTGTCCCCTTGGTCTGGTAGTTCCTCTACCTCTATTCCTCTGAGTATGTTTTCTCAACATATTCTCTTCTGCCTTCAAACCTGCTTGATAGCCATCTTCAATAGTCTTTGGACTTAACAAGCTGATCTCATCTTGGATGTCATGCCTTAAGCCATTGATATATCTAGCTACCTTCTCCATGTCATCTTCTTCATGTCCTACTCTAATACTCAATCTATAAAACTCTTCTGTATATTCTTTAACAGACATTTCTTTTTGCCTTAAATTTTGAAACTGTTTAAAAATATTTAATTGATAATCTTTAGGTAAAAATTTGGCTTTCATTTTACTTACCATTTTGTCCGATTGCTTGATCTTGGACTTTCCTTTCCTCTTTTTGCATGTTTGTAGCTCATCCCACGAGATAGATGCATGACCCCTCATTCTGGTAACTACAAACTTCACCATCTTCTTGTCTTCAACCTCTTCATAGCCAAAGTATTTGTCTAAGGATCTGATCCAATCCATTAGCTCTTCTGCATTTAGACTCCCTTCATATGTAGGAATTTCCACCTTTGGTTTTCATCCTAATTTCACCAACATCTTGATGAATTTGGTAGTTTCATTGTCTTCGTCTCCTTCATCCTTAGGGGATTCTTCTGAAGAACTATCATCTCCCTCATTAGGTGCTCTTCTCTGGGTAGTCTCAATTGTCTCCATTCTCATACACAGACTCTGAAACTCTTCCAGTAGAACTCCATTTTCTTCAGCTCTTCTCGACCAATGCCAGCTCCTCCCCTTGGAGGCATTTTTGCTTCAATCAACCTTAGTTTCTACTCTGATACCACAAATGATGCAAGCGGAAGAAAAAGTCACGAAAACCCCCAAATAATCCCCAGTGGTTTCCCTTTTTACATATAACCTAACCTTTTCCCTTTTATGTCGGAATTCCTTTGAAAACAACCAAAAATAATGAAATTTACATTTTTAAATTGGTGCACTCGTCGTATACCGAAATTCAACGTGCTAATCCTTTGTGACCATCAATCTAGATCTATGAGATCTGACAATTGTCGGAGATTTCAAGCGAAACAACAAATGGCGGTTAGCCGCCCGATAAATGGTTTTCTCTCTCCCTCCGATGCTACATGTCGAAGGGTGTATGGGATCGGGAAGCTAACCTTCAAAACAGCTTACAATCCTTAGGTCAGCTAAAATACCAGCCAGTGTTGCGCGACCGTTCCACGATCCAACGGTTGTGATTAGTTCATGATCTACGGCCATGATTGAATCGACCGATCACAAATCACAATGCCCACTATATAGAATCCTTACACTTCAAAGCACCGATTCGATTAGTCTTTCGAACCCGATAAGGTATAGGTTCCCGTCATTAATATTTCATGTCCAGACTTGGATCCGGTCTCTGTTGTGCACTGATTTTTAGTGTAATTCGGGGCTTTCACTTGCTAGACCAAAACAATGTAATAAAATCTACTGACCTGATATCAATGATCCAACAGTCAGGATTAAAGTGGATCAAATAATAAGATTTATTTTAAAAGCCTTTAACTTCTGTCCATTCTATGATTTAGGCTTAAAATAGAAAACAAAGGAAATAACACCCTGCCTGAATACAAAGAAAACAAAGCACTCGAGGATTTCCACAGGCTGTATATGTAATCACGCACACAACAACAATTTATTCATAATAAAAGAGTTATAGAGTCTCGACCTTGGGCCTGATTACAACAAAATAAAATACCTCTATTTCATTTGAAATCCTCACATTATTCTGCTCTAGCTCCACTCAATCCCCTCCTCAATCCTCTCTCTTTTCATTCCATTTTTCCTTCCTTTTATCAATCGGATATCACTCTAACTATGTCTAACAACTCAATCTATATTTTTAATAAATCTAATAGCAAATCTTCTAATTCCTAGCTCTACCTCACACATATGCTAACAACTTATCTTTGAACCTAAAATAAGACAATTTCTAACTATTACAATAATGAAATAAAACTCATTTCTTGAGAGATCAAACCCTCTTAGTAAAACTAACTTTTAACCAATTAGGTCAATGAAATTCAACTTGTTTAGCTACAACATGTGAACAATGTTTCACAATGCTGGCTAATTCCAGATGCTTCTACATCACTAAATGGTATATTGCAAGAAGAATTTTATGTAGAGAAACCTCTTGGTTTTGAAGTTCCAAGACAAGAGCATAAGGTATACATATTGAAGAAAACTTTGTATGGTTTGAAACATGCTTCAAGAGCTTGATACAGTCTAATCAACATCAATCTCATCAAAAGTGGTTTTTGTAGGAGCAATCATGAGCTAACATTCTATACCAAAACTTGGTAAGGTAAAATTCTTATTGTATTCCTTTATGTAGATGATCTTCTTTATATAGTAAATATGATGTTAGATGATATGAAAGCAATAATGCAAACATAGTTTGATATGACTATTCTAGGAGTCATGAAATACTTCTTAGGCATTGAAATTCACCAATCTTCTAATGGCATTTTTGTTGGTCAACAAAAATATGCCACTAACATCTCCCAAAAGTTCAGAATGACTAATTGTAAACTAGTTGATACACCAATTTCTCAAGGCACCAAACTAAGCAAAGAAGATATAACACCACCAGTTGATCCCACATCGTATAAAAGTCTAGTTGGTAGTTTCTTGTATCTAACTGCAACTAGACCTGATATTGTGTTTGCAACAAGTTTTGTCTCCAGTTTTATGCAGTCGCCTAAGATTTCTCATTGGAAGTTTGCAAAAAGAATCTTAAGGTATATTGTAGGGACAATACACTATGATTTGTTCTATACACATTCTGAAAATTTCTCACTTTCAAGTTATATAGACAATGATTATGCAGAGAGTTTAGATGATCATAAAAACATCTCAAGGTATGCTTTTCATCTTCGAACTAATCTAATTTCATGGGCATCCAAGAAACAGTCAAATGTTTCAATATCTTCTGCAGAGGCAGAATATGTAGCACTAAATTTAGTAGTTTTTTAAGCAATGTGGTTGAGGAGCTTATTGAAAGATTTATCAAATGTTCAAAAGGAGCCAACTTCAATATATTGTGATAATAGTTCAACAATTTCTTTATTAAAAAATCATGTTTTCCATAAAAATAGCAAGCACATTAACACACATTTTCATTTCATTCATGAGCTTCTTAATGATGGGGACACTTTACTTTAGTTTTGTGGTTCCAAAGATCAACTTGGGGATATTTTCAGAAAGCCATCGGGCAAGAATGCATTTGAATTTGAAGGAGAACAATTAGGCATTGTAAGCATCTTTACATGTAACAATTGATATTAAGAGGGGATTTTGAGAGATATTAATCTCACTATCTGTTAGGTGTCATCACATTTTATTTCATTGTTTGATAGTTGTCATAGAAAATTTAGTTTTACTTCAGTTCTACAACATAGGTGTCAAGTTCTACTTTAGTAATTTATTATTGATGTTTACAATGTAATTTATTTAGCTCTTTTTGAATATTTAAAATATCAATCTCTACTCCACTTTTCGTTTTTCATTATTTGTCAGAGTTTATGTGCAATTTTCATAGGCTCCTAGCCAACTATAAAGGCCCTGATCAATTGGATTTGGGAAAAATGGCAACCCAAGGGCCAAGCAGACCTGGAGCTAGGTGCTAAGGGATTTCTTACAGTGACATTCACAAATTTGGAAAATATAGCATAAGTCTTTGATGGGGTTCCTTATTTCTTCAATGGCTCTAGGAACTTTAAGAGGTTCTAACAAGAGTGTTACAACCTTGAGCATGAGAAATTACTAATATCACTAGTGTGGGTCTTCTTATTTTCGCTTCCAAAAGAAATCTAGGAGGAGGAAATCCTCGATGGTATAAGAACCTCAATTCAACAATTTATAAAATTGTCCAAAGTCACTAAGTGAGGGGGATACACTTCCTATGGCCATATCCATGTTAAAATGAACATCTTTGAACCACTTCCTAACTCAGTAGATATTTCCTACTAAGATGAAGTTTAGACACATTCCCGAACTACAAACATGTTTCTTTCCATTGCAAAAGATGCCATGAGTATGGGCATCTGTATAAATACTACCCAATAACTCTCGTTAATCATATGTGAACTTGTTAAGCCAAGTCACATTAACATGGGTCTACCAAAGTCCCAAAAAGACAAAGAAACCGATATCCCAATGAACATATATATATATATAGATATAGATATATATATATCCTAGAATAATTCTCATCTGATCAGTTATGAAACGATGAAATACTTTCGTATGTAGAGGAATTATGAAAAGTTATCTAGGGTATAAATTTAAAAGAGGAAATAGACCCAAATCTACACGGAAATAAGTGCATGGATAAAATATGGAGGAATCAATAGAGAAACAACTAGTCATCCATAAAAAATCCAAGCCTCAAACTTCAACTAGAAATCATGAGTCTAGGGAGGTAAGCACTACAGGAGGGAGTCTGGGCATTCACCTTAATTCATTCAAAGCTCTCATGGGGTATAGAAAGGAGGAAAATATATGAGGGAAAAAAATAAACAAAGATAAGCTACACAAAACATGTTAGATAATAATCAATTCAGGGCAAGTTACAACCATATTGGAGGTATTCTTTGCAATCCCCCACACTTCTAAATGAAGCTTCTCTCTGGAATATCAAAAGCATGAACAAAAAATTCAAACATTGCCTTCTGAAAGAAAGAATCATAAATGAAATGTCATCCATTTTTATATTGAAACAAATAAAATGATCAACAAATAAAATCATAGAATAATAGACAAATGTTCGAAAGGATGTGGGGTTACCACTTTGGATGTAGTCAACATCGCTAGCATATTCGCCATCCTTTGGAATAAATAGGAGGTCTTGTTTTAAAATTGGATTGCAAAATGAGGCTCTCTTTCATTTGATCTTAGTTATTTGCATGTTTTAAGTAGAATGGGAATTTGAATATCATTGACATCCCCTCCATTCTGGCCAAGAAAAAAAGTTTCTTTCAAGGTCTCAAATTCATACCCTCTCTTTTCCAAGAGGACATGGATTTTAGGAGGGTACTTCAACATGATAAAATATTTGTAGGGAAAAATGAGAGGGATAAGAGGATTAGAGAAGGAATATTCGAGGTTTAAATAGACCATTCAACAAATTCTCCTAACAAACATCATGACTCTCAGTGGTATTCACACTTGGAACAATAGGTGCATAGGTAAGCATTAAATGGCCTCAAAGTTGGATAGATTTATGACTATTGAGAAGTTATTACAAAAATGATATTTTTGTAGGTTTTAACACTATATAGAAATTACCCGCATATGACTTCTAGAACATAGAAAATAAACAATGCGAGAGCATAACACATAAAACACATATACACAAAAATTTCCCCTGGATCCCAAAACCGGGACTACCAAGTTGATTTTTCATTATGTTCCTTTCAGTGTTACAATACGTATTTATACTTGTCGAAGTGTCCAATACCATGGACCAAAAACCATCACGTCCAAAACCATGTGAGAAAAACATGTGCAAAACCATAGGTAGGTCTACCCAACCTAATATAGGGTCCAAAACCAAAATTTTCTGGGGTTTTGCCCTAGACCCCAAAGAGTGGGATTAGCTGCACCCCTCAAACCCCTTGTCACTCCCCCTGCTACGCAATTGGCGCAGTGAAGGGGGGGCTCTGCACCCCTCCTAACCCCCCAATTAACTACGTGGGCTAGTTGTGGAAAGAATATAACACAACCCAACATTCTCCCACTTGTTGTTCTCTTTCTACAAGGGGCCACAAGAGAGCTTAGTCATTTATCTAGCCCTGCAATTCCCATTGTTTCTCTACACCAAGAGAACTTCTCAGAGCTCACAATTTTTTTCAATGCATCTGTAGTATTCTTCAAAGTGTCCACCTTTAACAGCAACACATTTTTGCCTTCTATAATTTCCCTCTCGAAGTGATACTGAACATTAATGTTCTTTGTCTTTGAATGATATGCATGGTTCTTTGCCAAGAAAATTTCACTTTGGTTGTTACAGTCTATCCTTATAGCTCCCTGTACTAACCCCATACTTGAACACAATCTGTGCAACCAAACTACTTCCTTTCTTGCATGAGTGGTTGCCATGTATTCTGCCTCCATAGTTAATAGTGCCACTACAGATTGTTTCTTACTCATCCAATTGACTACACCTCCAAATAGGTTAAACACATACCCACTTGTAGATCTTCTCTGATCCATATCTCCAACCCAGTCTACATCAACCAAGCCACGAATATCCAACACTCTATCCAATCCTTGTCTTCTTTGGTAGCACAAACCATAATCACTAGTGCCACACAAATACCTAAAAACCCACTTCATTGTTGTCAAGTGCTCCTCCCCTGGTTTTGACATAAACCTTCTCAATACTCCCACTGCATGTGCAATGTCTAGTCTAGTACAGAACATTGTATACATCAAGCTACCGACAACACTTGCATATGGAACACGGGACATGTCCTCTTCCTCTTCTTGTGTCTTGGGACACTGTTCAGTAGATAACTTTACACCTATAGGAATCAGAACCTTCACTAGTTTACTATCCTACATATTAAACCTCTCTAATATTGTCTCGACATACTTCCTCTAGCTTAATGAGAGATTCCTCTTTGTCCAATCTCTTCTAATTTCCATGCCCAAAATATAGTTTGCAGTACCAAGATATTTCATGCTCAATTTGGAGGAAAAATGTGTCTTCAAATCCTGGATAATTTCTTTATTATTTCCAACCAGCAACATATCATCCACATAGAAGACCAGATAAACAAACAGTCACCAATTAATTTAAAATACACACAGTGATCTGGTTTGCTTCTGGTGAAGCCAAGTCCCCGTATAAATGTATCAAATTTCTGATTCCACATCCTTGATGACTGTTTTAACCCATACAGAGACTTCTTTAACTTGCATACCAGTTATTTCTTACCCTTCACTACAAAGCCTTCAGGTTTCTTCATGTAGGTCTCCTCTTCCAGATCTCCATGAAGAATTGTTGTCTTCACATCCATTTGATCTACCTCAAAATAAAAAGCAACAACAATAGATAAAAGTAATCTAATAGAAGTTACATTGGCGACACGAGAAAAAATATCACCAAAATCAATTCCTAACACTTGGGAATAACCTTTTGCTAGCAACCGAGATTTCTATTTCTCCACCTTTCCTTCTACATTTGTCTTCTTCTTGAACAACCATTTGCTGCCAAGGATGTCCTTCTAGCTGGAAACTCATCTAGATCCCAAGCCTCATTTTTGTGCAAAGATGCCATTCCATCAACCATGGCCTCTTTCCATAGTTTTCCATCCTCTAAATCTACTGCTTCCTTCACAGCTTTGGGATCATCATCAGTAATAGACAAAGAAAAAATTGAATAGCAAGTTGATGGACTATACGTTTGTGGCTACCTTCTTTCTCGAATTGACCTTCTCACACCCAGAGTTTTTGGCTCTTCATCTTCTGATTGCTCCACTGCTGTAGAGTCTGATTCTTCCTCCTTTTTCTCAAACTCTATCTTCTCAGGTTCCTTTGGTTGGACTTCATGTTTAATAACATATTTTACCTCTCTAAACACCACATCTCGTCTATACACAACCTTCCTTGTTACTAGGTTCCAAATCTTATAACCCTTTAAACCATCCTTATACCCAATAAAGATGCACTTTTCAGATTGACTATCCAACTTTGCTCATTTCACCTTTGGAACATGTACATATGCATCACATCCAAATACCCTCAAATGTGAAAGAGAGGGTTTCTTACCAGTCCATACCTCTTGTGGATTCTTATCCTCCAATGTTGATGAAGGTGATCTGTTGACCAGGTAACATGTTGTCTCCACCACCTCTACGCAGAATTCTTGTCCTAACCCAACACCACTGAGCATGATTCTTGCCCTTTCCATCAACGTCTTGTTTATTCTTTCTAAAACTCCATTTTTCTTAGGCGTGTATGGAGTAATCTTCTGCCATGTTATACCACACTTCTTACAGAATTCTTCAAATTCCTTATTTCAAAACTCTCCACCATTATATGTTCTTAGCACCTTTATCTTCTTCTCTGTCTGGTTTTCTACCAGAGCCTTAAATTCTTTAAACCTATCAAAGACTTCATATTTCTTCTTACGGAAATATATCCATGTATTCCTTGAGAAGTCATCTATAAGGGATACATAGTACCCAGACTTACCTAGTTATGGAATCTTCACAAGTCCAAACACATCATTGTGCACAAGCTCTAATATATGTTTCGCCCTCTTACCACCAAAGGGGAAACTCACCCGATTATGCTTCCCATATAAACAATGTTCACAGAAATCAAAATCTAGAGAGTTATTACTCATACCTTCTACCATACCTTTACCATGAAGTATTCGGAGGTCGTTCTCTCCAATATGTCCAAGCCTTTGATGCCACAACATGGTCTTCTCTATAAAGATCGCTATATTTTCTGCTCCACTTTCAGGAACCACAGAATTGTTGCACCCATCAACAACAGTGCTACCTTGTAGCTTGTACATAGTTCCAATTTGAACTCCCCGTATCAATACCAATGCCCCCCAAACCATCTTGCAAGTATCCTTCTTGAACACTGTTTTTACACCTAAATCGTCTAGCTTGCTTACAGAAATCAGATTTCTAGCTAATGTAGGAATATGTAGAACACTCAGAAGTGTTCTAACTCTTCCACCTTGCAACTTAAACTTTACTTTTCCATGACCAACAATTCTAGCTTTCCTGTCATCCCCCAAGAAGACATCACCACCATCATATTTCTCATACTCACAGAACCACTCTCTATGGGGAGTGAAGTGAAAGGATGCACCTGAGTTAATCAACCATCCCTCGTGATCTACATGTGTACTTGAAGAACCCAAGCACACATCCCCACCTTCATCTGAGGTGGTTTTCGCCTCTGTAGAAGGAGAATCATCATATCCCTTTCATTTATCAAGAGCTTTATATTTACAGTAGTACCCTTCCTTTTTTCATTTCCAGCACACCACCTTTACATTTTTTCTTGGAGATTTAGATCTCCCTCTAGATTTAGACCTTCCACTGGATGAATTTTTTTGTTTCTGTTCTGGGACTGTCCTTGTACAAACAAGGCATCACCATTCTAGCTCTCCATATTTTTCTGTCTCATTTCCTCTGTCAGCAAGGATGAGACTATTTCATCAAACTGCAAGGTAGTTGCATTGCTACCTATTGCAATAACCAGACTATCCCACGAATCTGGTAGAGAATACAACAAATTGATGCACTTACCTTCATCGAAATTTTTTATATCAACAGATAATAACTGATTTACCACAGTATTAAATGCATTTAGATGCTCTATCACTGAGTCTCCATCTTTCATCCTTAGGTTATACAACTTTTTCCGTAGGAACAGTTTATTCACCATAGACTTAGATTTGTACAAAGTCCCTAACTTTTTCCACAAAGCCTTCGCCGTAGCTTCCCTTGATACATTCAACAATACTGAATCTGAGACACAGAATTGTATTGTGCTCTTTGCCTTTCGATCCAACTTCTTCCATTCTTCATCGGACACTCTCGTTGGTTTAGTACCTGGATCTATTGCGATCCATTGATCTTTATCCGGAAATAGATCCTCCATCTTGAGTTTCCATAACTAAAAACTTTGTCCATTAAATTTCTCGATCTCTATGTTTTCACTGCTCACCATATTTTTTTCACCACCAGAATCAATCTCCCAGATCTCCCACTGAACAGGGTCTACCACAGGCCCGAGCGAAACCCCTCAGCAGCAAAGGCATCCCCTTGAAGCCAAAACATCTTTGATACAAAATGTAGGTTTTAAGCCCGTACAGAAATTACGTACATACGAATTCTAAAACACAGAAAATAAACAATGCGAGAGCATAACACATAAAACACATATACAAAGAGATTTTGCCCTGGATCCCAAAACTGGGACTACTAGCTTGATTTTTCATTATGTTCCTTTCAATGTTACAATACATAATTATTCATGCCGAAGCATCCAATACCATGGACTGAAAACCATCATGTCCAAAACCATGGACCGAAAACCATCGCGTCCAAAACCATGTGCGAAAATCATGCACAAAACCATAGGTGGGTCCGCCCAACCTAACAAAGGGTCCAAAACCAAAATTTCCTGGGGTGCTGCCCCAGACCCCATAGAGGGGGGTTACCTGCATCCCTCAAACCCCCTGTGAGCCCCTTGCTACACAATTGATGCAACAAAGCAGGGGCTCTGTCCCCCCTCTAACCCCCCGGGGTTAACTACGTGGGATGGTCGTGGAAAGAATATAACACAACCCAACAGGTATTAGAGGTGCTAATCTTGATTAATAGTTTGGAAGGCTAGGGGAAGATTGGGTATTCATGTCCCTGATTTGCTGCAAAGGTTCTTGGACTATGTGATTAGTTCTAGAGCATATTATGATATCTTGTAGAGTCTATAGGTGATGATGAAGGAGTGTTAGAAGTTGGAGGCAGTTCTAAGCTTAAGTTTTTTAGTTTTCTCTATCCTCTACACCAAACGTGGGGAGATAGGCTCATGCATGTGGTTGGAAGGCTCTAGCCGAAATTTGGCAGACTTTTTCATGTCGTTACAACCGAAATATGGCAATTTTGTGGGTGTGACTAAGGCCTAAAGTGAGTTTTCCTTTGTATTCCTCGTGCACATTGGGTGTTTATTTACTTTTCCAGCGTATCTTGTTCGAGACTCATCACGTAAAGGTCAGAAAAAGGTTAATGAGTTTCTAGAACATGATTAACATTGATTATATCCTTCATGAAGTGGAGTTAGTGGTATGATCTAGTCAAGGAGATGAATCCAGATCAAATCAAGCATATGAACATAGTTTGTGGAGCTCAATAGTTCTTGGTAATTGTTGAGTGAGAAACTTAGTTCATTAATATATTGGAGAAAGCTCAATCATGGTTTTTTTGGATGTATTCAGAGTTGAGTGAGTGTGAGAGTGGAGGATAGTGAGCAAGCTGTGTGAGGGTTGTTATGCAAAATTTCTGAAATAGTTTGTAGGAGTAGCAATAGGCAGAAGAAGTATACATCAATCAACATGTTATGCAGAGAGTGGGGAGGTGAATTAATGATTGGTTGTAGTTCTATTCGAGATTAGTAGAATCTTTTGTTTATTTATTATTGTAGATAGGGTTTTTTTGATGGATTTATCAAATTAATTTATGCAACATTTGTGTTGACTTATTTTGTTTTTTGGATTTTTAATTTTAATGTCTTGAAGAGATTATTGTTGGGGTATTCATGTTGAGAAGTTGGTTCTAGTCTAAATATGTATGAAATGAGAACCACATAGACGACTGGAGTTGGGGGACTTTGGCCAAACCAATATAGGGAGAAATTTTCTTCATCCAATGGTGGTTGGATATTTCAGAAGAAATTGGGTGAGGCTCATTGGTCATGGTGGATTCTAGAAAATAGGTTTCTATAAATTCGCATGATAGTCCAGGAGTAACTGGGCGAGGATCATTGGTCGTGGTGGATTCCAACGAATGGTTGTCTGTAGATCCATGTGAGAAAAATATATCCATTTAATAGTATCCAATTGAATCTCTATGTAAATAATTATTTTAACATATTAAAATATTTAAACATATTAAAATATTTTTAGTACAACAACATCAGCAAGGGTGGTTTCTTTTTGTTTTTGTTTTTCGTTTTTTCCAGCTGAGGGTTTTCCACGAGAAACACTTGTGTCCCTTGTGTTGAATGTTTTCATGGTTTCTAGTTTATGTTTTATGACTAATCTCTCTTTATGTGTTTCAATTATACATGGTTTAAAGATTAACTAATTGGTGAAAATTTTGTAAGTGTCATCTAGAATAATAGACCCCTAGAAAACTCATTCACAAGCGGGCCAAGTTTTTGGAATGGAAAACTCTAGAAACATTTTTCACAATTATGAGATTTTTCTCAATTATCTCAGTGATGAAATAAATATTATCACAATTATGAAATAAATATTATCTCATAATTATAATATTTTGGCAAAATAATTATGAGAAATTGCTCAATTATGTAATTTCTTGCTTTTAACATGGGATGAATCTCACATAAGTAAACGAAAAGGTGAAAATGGATGCATTTTATCCAAACAACTGAGGTAAGTTGAACTTGGGTTTCTCTCACTATAATGGAGTGGAAAATAGGGGTATAAAAATGTCATAATTATGGAATATGTGGAGATATAACAACAATTTGTAGTAATGGAGTGATCATATCCTTTGAAAAAAAGGAGAATTCTAGGGAGAAGAAACCTGATGCATGCATGTAAATAATATCACCCACATTAAAAAGGTCATCAATGGTCAGGTATAACAGTCCTTTTGGCCATAGGGCTATTGACTGTAGGGCACATGTAAGGAATAAAAATTAGTTCAGTAGAAAATATCATTTTATTCCTCATTTCCTTCGTCACATAAGATGTTTTGTGTGTGAAAATATTAGCCATAATGCCAAGGATTGCAAGTTTCCCATGTGTTTATAGAGATCCAATCAAAGGAAGAGGAACATACAAGTCCAATGGCACAACAAAATAGAGTATCAAAATATGAAAGTTCAGAGGAGAAAATAGCAACAAGGAACTCCCATAAAAAACTAAGGCCTGCTTGGTCTCAAGGGAGCATATGGTTGCATCATGAGTTGCATGTAGATATTTGGAGGTGCATCCATGTCAGAAAAAGCGCATAAAGACAAATATGTATATTGTAGGAGATGCATGTGTTCAAGGAGAGTTTATGAGGTTTGAAGTGTTATTTTTTATTACTGGTCTATTCTTATTCTTGTTTGATATTAGTTAGATCAACCTATACTTGTTACTGATGACTTTGGAGCAGTTGCATGCACATGGTTATGATGTGATAGAGGATCACACATTTAGGGGGATAAATTTTGTTTCCTAATGGTTTTGTAGATCATTGGCATTGTACTCATTATAGATGTCCTTGTTATTCTTACTTGACATGAGTTTTTTGCAGGAAATATGTTGAGTTAGTTTTTGATGTTGTTGCCGTATGTGTTACTAGTAGGATGTGGTTATATGGTAGCATGACATAATATTTATATTGATATTTCTAGATATAGTTCACGTATTTTCATGCATGTGTTGCTGCTATGGAGATCATATGATGTGTTAGAGTTGGCTTTTCTAGAGTATGCACTTTATTTCTCATGTTTTCTATTCTATACGTACCACGCCATTGTTGGTATGTATTTGGATGGTTGAGTTATGATGTTGTGGTTGCATGGAAAGAGAATATGATGTTGCCATGATGTGTTGGATATTATGCATTCATATGGTTGAGTCATGATAATTTATATTCATGCTCATACATGGAGAGAATACATTGTTGCACATGTTTTTGAACAAAGTTACTGATGTGTTGGTTTATACTGCTACTACTTGGTTTTTTCTCCCATGAGGAGAAGATGAGTTTATCATACTATTGGTGCTTATTTCCAAATATTGTATTGTTGTTGTTGAAGATAGTTCTTTGTTGATTGTTCTTGGATATAATGCATAAGGGTTCATATGTTACTAGTGATGTTGTTGTTGTTTATTGATTTGCTGCTCGCGATTTGAGTTGATGATACAATACGCTGCCAATTGTTGAGCTTCATTGATGTTTAGTTCATTGATATTAAGAATGTAAATGTTGTTTCCTCTATGAAATATTACTTTGTTGTTGTTGTCAGTTGATTTTTTCTAATTCCTATGAGGAGCATGGTGGTTGTAAGTGGTTATCACCATTTTGCTGCATGATTTTCATTGTTGGGATGGTGGTGGAAAAGGTGTTACGTTTCCATGCACTAGCATATGTTTTGGATATTAGTTCTACTGATTTTTCTACATATAGAAAGTGTATGTCATTTCTCATGGAGGCCTTTTCTTTGATGGATATGCCATGTAATGTATGGATGTGCCGTTTATGAAGCATATATCATTTCTCATTGATTCCATGTGCTCGTGATTATTTCATATTTTGGGCATGCATAGAGGGGAACATTTTTGTGCGCAATTGTAACAACCATGTATTACCACTATTTCATCTTTTGGGTGTATTGGTCATGGAGAGACCCATTGTGTCAATTAGCTATGTATGGGCTAATGGGTGCCATTTCTTTGTCTATATACCATTTATGTAGCCCTAGTACTTCGGGTGAATGATGTAAACTTGGTTCCATAAAGTCATGGTTGGTGATAGGCCGAGTTATTTGTCAGTTCTATGTATTTGTCACACCCATGTATTTTCTCCATTAAGCATTTTATATGTTTCATTGTGTATCTTTGTCTAAATTCATTTGGAGTCACGGTTCATGAGGAATAGCCTCTTACACTTGGAAAGGAGGCTTATTGGAGTAGCTGGATGTGTTGTGACAAAAAAAGAGAGAGTGAATTTTCATCTTCATTACATAATTAAGGGGGGCATGTTCACTATCAAGCATTTCATGACATTGGCTAGAGACATGTTGGTAGCCGAGTCCCATTTTTTACATGATTACATTATAGGAAGGACATTTTTGGTTTTCATCAATAGGTGTTGAGTTTGAAAAGGGGAGTACTTTTCTCTTCCAACACATTATTGGAATTATTCTTCAGTATAGGTATGTCCCTTTTCCATTGATGTCAAATGGGGATAAAATTTGGATTGATCGATATCAGTTTTAGAGTTGCAACTTCAGATTTGGAGAGTGTGTTGAGATTAGCCTCAGATGTTGGAGATCAGGTTGAGGTTGAAATTAATGCCAAAGGGGTATCTTATTGGAATTGTAGTGTTGACATTGATGTCAGCAGGGCCTTGGAACTATTCATCATTGATGGTGTAAGTCTCCTTATGAATGTGATGAGTGATGTTTGTATTCCTCCTGATGAGTGTTTGGGTTGCTGCAGTGATCAACTTGTTATTATTGTTGATTTAAATTGTTGGAATTATGGCTAATGTGTTATCCTTTATGGAAGCCTACTTGATAAATATGTCCTTGATGTAATATTTCTTGTATTATGATGATTATGGAACTAATGTAGATGTCAAGAATATTGGTATAAATGTTACAAAGGATATGGACAGAGAAATGGAAGTTCACTTACAAATGGATGAAATGTAAAGTTTGAAAAGTATACATGAGTCCTGTGAGGAATAGGCGCGTACATATGTAGGTCCTGTGATCAAAAGTCATGTACATAATTCGAACCATGGAAAACTGGATACTAGGGGTCATTACCATGGTAATTTCCCATAGTAATTGAAGTGACAACATATATTTGTTCTTGTCAACGAATACCATCACCTTTACCAAAGGTTTTACCTAAGGTATTGGCAAAGGAAAAAACTATATAACAAGAAGTAGATCAAGGAATTAAGTGTGCAATGTATGGGTTATTTATGTATGATCTAATCTAGAACAAGTGTGCAGTAGGGAGCAAAGAGAAGGCTCAAATATGAAAGATCTGAAAGTACATTAAGTACTAATGGTTTTACTTGACTGACTTGTCTATTTTTGAGTATACAATGATGAAAGATCTGTTTGAATGAGTATGAAGAGATCTGTGATTTGATAGCAAGGTATGCATAATATGTGTTGTGTTTTCAACGAAGTTTTGATTCAATGATTTAAGATTTGTAAGCAAATTTTCTTCAGTAATGTTGTGTACATACATTGATCTTATTTAGTATTGTCGTGTATAGCACCTGGGATAATTTATTTAGTATGATGATAATAGTAATTGAAGTCACAATGTCGATTTGATCCCGTCAACGAATACCATCAACTTTACCAAAGAATTTACTTGAGGTATTAGCAAAGGAAATACCTATATAAGGAGAAGGAGATCAAGGACTTGAGTGTGTAATGTATGGGTTATTTATGTACAATCTGATCTCGAACATTTGTGCACCAGGGAGCAAGGGGAAGGCTCAGATCTAAGATATTTGAAAGTACATTAAGTACTAATGGTTTTATTTGACTGAATTGTCTATGTTTGAGTATCTATTGATGCAAGATCTATTTGAATGAATATGAAGTGATTTATGTTTTGATAGTAAGGTATGCAGAATATGTGTTGTGTTTGCAGCGAAGGTTTGTTATAGACATTTTTGGGCACTGCAACCCCAATCATAAATGTCCATAAACCAAGGGCTCCTAAGTCCCTAAAAGTGTTGCTTCACACCCTAAAGGAGCAAGGTCAGCTGATTACATCATCTCCTAGAAGTTCTCCATGGAAACATGCTCAGCATTGGTCAAAACGGGACCATACAAGTTGCTCAGTGCTAAGGGTGCGATGCATCTCACCTGCTCAGTTCAAAAAGTTCGATGCATACTGGAAAGCCCTTCTGTAGGGTGCGATGAGCGAGAATGGACAAATGGCAGAGACAGTTTGCAAGGTGGAGGATCATGGAATCTTCCATAAACTTCTCCTATGACACTTGCCTCTCTGAATTCACCCAGGGATGAGTAAGAGATCATGAATCTCCAAGTGGAACCAAGAACTATCAGAGAGAGGGCACTAGTCAAAACCCAGCAGCTGACTCACCCCCCTGCAAACATCTATATATGGATCCCTCATCACAGAGATCCAGAGGCTGGAATCTTGTATTTTGTAAGGAAGTGTTGTTGGTTTCTTGGTGCAAAATGATAGTGTTGGGTGATCTAAGCTTTTCATGACGTGAAGAAGGGCTTTCATGCTAGGAGGATGACGCTGGGTCAGAACAATAGGTTGTAATCCTCTTTGCTATTCTTGATATTAATAAAGCTATTCAATTTTTCCTCCACATTCTTGTATGATTGATGATATATGCATTTGTGTGGTCAATATATATCTGGTCCTATATTGTTTATGATTGTAGATCTCTGTTCTTCAATAGTGTTATGCTGCTTTGACTCTACAGGTGCTTTTGAAGCAAGGAAGCAAGCAGCAAAGATCTGTCAGAAAGGAGAGGAATCAAGCAAGGAATCAAGTGCAAGACAGAGGTTGGTATCCTTTGTTCCCCTCCTATCTACTTCTCATAAAGGAAAGCGAACGTAGTTTTACTTTGTTTGTTTCTAAGATAGCTACTCATCTTAGTGGGATTAGCAGCTCTGAGTGGACACTAGATTTCCCGATAACAAAATGGCGACTCCGCTGGGGAGCGAATAGCTTGTTTGCTTGTCTATATCTTTTTGTTTTATAAACTTACAGACTGAGCCTAAAGTCAAGCCAGCTAGCCTTCGAACTGCATTTTCTATGCAAGTGCAAAGTAGATCAATGCTGCTTCAGTCTATCTCCACGTTTTTTTATAAACGGAACAATCGATTTGAAAACATTCTAATTGCCCTGGTGGTGGCTCTAGTAACCTCATTAGATTAGCCCCTATGATTTATATTTACTGACTATCACTTGCTCGGCCTAAATCCATGAACTGAGCTGCAAACTGCGACCAAAGACCAAGTAAAAGTCTCCCACTAGTACCATCGCACCCTCTCTTCAAGGAAATCAGTATGCATCGCACCTCCCGTGTGCAGTAGGTGGGATGCATACCTGTTTCCCTGTGTAACAGGTGCGATGATCAGAGAAGGCTAATTTTTCCTACAGACTTGGGTTTTTCTTCACTCTCTTCAGCTCTATTCAGGAGTTTTGCTGTCTGTGATCAGTAGACCACTCTGGAAACTCCCTTCCTTTCCATCATTCCACCTCCATTGTGCAAATAACTGTGAATGTTTTTATGTATTGTGCGCCATTTTCAGTTCTCTTTTACAAAGAAGTAGCGTAATTGAACTGTAGTTTCTTGATTTGGAAGTGTCGCAAGTGTCGCTTTCAGTCAAAGCAAAGAATCCTATTGTTCTTGATGGTCGATTATACTGTTACTCTTTTATTTGATTTGAATTAGTAGTTTTTCAAGTATCAAAAGCAATTTTCAATTCAAAATCGCAAAGTGTCGTCATTATCTTCCTTTCGTTTTGAAGAGAAATTTGTTAGTACTGTCGCTTTGAAAAGATAATTCAGATTTGTACTCAACATTATTTCTGTCATTCACACATTAAGAAAGTAAAAAACAAATACATGCATGTGCATTTGCATTTAAACTTCTTGTTGGTTTTATTTAGGACAATGCATCTAGTGTGTGCTGTATGCTCTATGTTGAAAGAATCTCAGTCCTCTTCCCTTAGTAGCTAGGATTTTCATTGCAAAAGGAAGATTAAACGATTGTTTATCATCTTAGATTGAATTTTAGGAATTATATATCTACATCACGCGGTGAACCTAAAAGGAAAATTTATTAAGCAAGATCAACTGTAAAATAAATTCAATGAACATAAAAACACTTTGGAACCTAACGCACAACATTTAGAAGTCTAGGCTAGAGACGTATTCCGGCGTTGTAAAGCTTGGTAACTATCGCTTTCATTGCTGGTTAGGTGATTCCTCCTCTTTGAGATGACAAGTGCCAGTACAGACTTGTGCTCCCACGTACCGTCGAGTATATATTGGGAGACCACAATAGGCTATATCCTTTATCCTTAGGAAGCCGTGTCTTCCGCCCTATCGATCGCAATGCACTGGACACAGCATTCGGGAAGATTGACTGCCGTACCATAAAAAGTATTCTGCAGTATTGCGATTGGTTTGGTAATCCCTTTGTTTAGATTTCCAGAGTAGTCTCTTTCATTCCTTTTCAGACTCCTTAAAGGAAAAGGTCCATCTAAGCACTTGTCACTTCAGGCTCATTAAAAATCAAAGGCGACTAGAGTCATCTTTTGTTTTTTCTTGACTCTTAAAAATTGAAAAAACAAGTTGTGTCAAAGCGTCTAAAATTTATTTTAATCAGAATAATATCAATGTTCCCACGTTGGTCTCAGGTTGAGGAAAATGGAGTCCACCAACCAAGGATTTCCTCTTGGAGGAAATCCTAGTCCTTTCTCCTCTTGGGGACATGTTGGTGCACCCCATATGGCCACATTGTCACTTCCAAGATTGACGATTGGCTTGCCAATATGGCTCTTCTCGACCTCCGTAGTTCAGAATACTGCAATTCCTGAACAATCAAGTAGGCTACTAGATGATACTAAGGTCACCCCCCAACCTTCTACTTCATCCATTTCTCCCTCTCCTCCTTCCTCTTCGCTTGATGAAGCCGGTAAAGCTAAAATCCAAGTAACTAAGAAGGAGAAGAAGGGGAAGGAGAAGAAGGAAAAGAAGAAGAAGGAGCCAAAGGCAAAAATGGGTAACCGTGCATCGTTTAGCGAAAATCCACACATTGCACCATCCAAGCCTAAATCTCCATGTGTCATTTGCAAAGGGGACCACTATCATCGAGATTGTCCTTGCATCCCTCAGATCTTAAGGGACTGGTCTGCTCGTTTGCACAATCCGGTGTCATCGACCTCTGATGATCATGTTGAAAGTACATCGTCAACTAGTGAAAGCGAAGTATTTGGACGGAAAAGAAAATGTAAATTTCCTTGTAAACTGTGTAAAGGCGATCATGTCGTCCACCATTGTCCCTTCCTAAACAAAGCTAAAAGAGTCTTGCATAACCGTCCCGCTTCACCGCTACGGCTTCCTCCTAGATACAAGAAACTCTTGCTGAGTCCATCACTAGTTGAGAATTCGACTGACACGCCATTGTGGTTAGTCGAAGCATCTATCATTGAGGATAAACCCTCTGAATCCACACTAGACGAAATTCAAAAGGTCAAGGCGGTGGTCGACCTGGTCTTGCCTTCGGAAGGCCCTTCTTCAGATGATACAGTCACCGAAGAGGATGAGAACGACATCGTTCAAATTCTTTTCGTAAACACGGACTCCGATGAACATGGCGGAAATCTACCCGTTCCTTTACCATAGGAAGGAAGTTCGTCAGAGTCATATCCAGATGTCTATTCGGTCCCACCTCCAAGCAACCTAGTCGTTTCCTTCGATTGGAATCTACTAGGCAGACCCTGTTTACCGGCTAGTGTACCATTCCGTGTCATTGTACAAGCATACAGAATGGTCATGGTCGGTACCATCATAGATGAAGGGGCTTCTGTGAGTATCCTTTCCTTGACTACTTGGAAAGCGCTTGGCTCGCCATCGCTTTTGCCTAAGATGAGAAATCTGACAGGCTTCGATAAAGGAACCAGTCGACCGTTAGGGATCCTTCCCAATATACCTATAACGTTGAGAAGGAAAACCATTTATATGAACCTAATGGTAGTCCAAGGACCTCTAGACTATAATCTACCCCTTGGGCGCGACTATATTTATAGCATGGGAGCCATTGTCTCCTCACTCTTTAGAGTAATGTGTTTTCCGCATGAAGGTCGAGTGGTCCAGCTCGTAGACCAAATTTCGTTCCCCGGATCACACAAAGCTAATAGTCAAATGCATCCCTAAATGGTCTTTTCATGCAAGGAATGTCTCATCAATCTCCAGTCTGTCCACCTGAAGAATGCGAGTAATTCGGGAGGGAATGACTGAAACCCAGGGGGCATGCACCCTGGCCTGTTTTGGCAGGAAAATTCTAGGCATAGAGTAGGTTTCTGCGAAGGATATATGACTAGTTCGATACCCGTCCGTATAGGAAGAGGGAATTAGAACGGAATAAGATACCTCCGTTAGAAGGTAGGCCTTTCCCGATAGAACAAATGTTTTGTCTAGAAATTGAAAGGTAACCTAGAAACTCTACTTCGCTATGCCCAGGGGCATGCAAACCTTTTGTGAGCAAGTGAAAAGCGACCAGCATAACGCTAACTCTATAGTTCTGCTGTAACTACCTAAGTCGGGTGAGTGGTCAAGTCGACCGTTCGTCTTCGCAGGGGCCAAATGGCACCAGAAAAGTAAAGGAAAACGTTTCCTACCTAACCTTGGTAGTGACCTTGGTAGTTAAGTAGAGAAGCGTAGTTGGTCATTCCTAGCTTGCATATGAGAGGCAACGGAGCAAAGCCTCTAAAGGTGCAAGCTCCATAAAAAATGGAATCTATCAATGAGATGTCCTTATTATATGACTGGAACGAGCAGTTTTTATGTGAAGTTGAAGCTCGTTAAAAATTTAACCTAAGCAATGAGCAAATGTTTCCCCCAGAGTTTAAGCTCATTAAAAAATGAACCAATCTCCGGTAAATAACCATTTTGAATGCATTATCATCAGCTTTTGAGCCTTGGTCGTGTTCTCATCATCACCTCCACTCTATTTTTAGCCAATCATATGCCTCCATTTGATTGTTTACCCCTTTTTGAAGAACATTTGCGACGAGTGATCTTGTTAGCCATCCTTGTGACACTGTCGTGATTGGAAAATTCCAAACCTTACCTGGAATCAGCTGCTACGTGTAATCATCACTCGTTCCTCAAAAAACGAGTCTCCTTTAAGCTCTTTTCGTCTGACTCGTAAACCATGAAAATATTTTCGAGCGATTGGCCTCTCCAGCTCGTTAAAGGTACCGGAAGTGCTATCCCTCCTCTAGATTTTAATCTTTTTGCACCTGAGGGATTATTACACAAAAAGATCGAGTGCTTGTTTTCTTCGGCTTGTTAAAACTATCGAAAATTCATCCTTTTCATATTATTTTATACTTTTTCGGACTTAAGGGATTATATGACGAAAAAGGATTATTGGAGTTTCCTTTCTATCCCTTTTCAGACTCTTTAAAATTGAAAAAGGACCGAGTTATCATTGTCGTTAAACTCGTTAAAATCAATAGCGAAAAACTTGTCCATATAGACAAGAACGAGTTTCACTGTCGCTAAGCTCGTTAAAACATAGCGACGGGTTCGCCCAAAGGGCAAATTATAGAACAAGCATATGTTATCCTCCTAAAGCTTGATAAAAATAAAGAGGTACTGGTTAGCAATGACTGGGGAAAATTGGGAAGAAAACTTGAAGAAACTTTATTGGTAGCAAGTCGCTCTTGAACATGACACTTTCACTCCACGT
>APFE030435722.1:32398-64466 GCA_000404065.3 Pinus taeda | reverse complement strand
TCTTATTATTTATTATTTATTATTAAGGGAGGGATGTTACAGAAGCTGAAAGAAATGGGCAAAGAGCTAAGTGGCTTAAGGGATGGAGAAGAAATAATGAGAGATCAGGTTGAGAGGGAAAGTGCATGGTTGAGGGGACAACTACAGCAAAAGGAGGACCAACTAGCATGTATGGCCAGCCTCTCCTTGGAGGCCATCCTGTGTAAGATGCCAGCTAAATCCTATGCTCTTTACCCCAAAGAAAAATGGCTACAATTTCATATTAAAACACTAGCACAAAGGGGCACCATGCCATTTCAGGACTAAAGGTAGTTTATTGATCTTTGTGATCAAAGTACACTAGAGGATAGGGTCAAAATGGATTAGTTTTATTTGCACAACATGGCCCCCACAAACATGAATGTTTGGGATCCAAATTCCAAGCTAGGAGATCTACAATTAATGGCTTTGGAATCATGGATGAACCATGAGGAGTCAAGGGCTGTAGAAATGAAAATAATATTGGCCAAAGAGAAAAATGAACCTCTTTTTATCAGAGCTGAACAATCAAATCCCATGGCCCTTATCTATACGCATAATTTGATTGCAAATGATCCTCAGCTGGCACCTAGATATCTTGCTATCCAAGAAAAAGCAATTTCACATTTTGAGGATATGTTTAGGCTGCTAGGAGATGATAGTATACATGCCTACCTAAGAAGATGGATCACACTGCCACATAGCTTGAAGATCAGAGAATATCACTCCCCTCAAAGGTTGAGAGAGGCACTCAATTGGATACCTATGTATAAGAAATCAATGCAAACGTTGAAGGTCAATTGGATAGGCCTAAAAGTCAGTCCACCACTACTCTTAGGGATGCTAGAAGGGAGAAAAGAAGAAGAAGAAAACAGGAAGTGGGAAGGGGTAGAAAATAAAGAAGGCTTCTATGAAAAAGAAGAAGATACCACAACAAAGGCATGGGATGTCAGAGAGGCTGCCAGAGCCATGAAGGACATGGACATTGACTAAGTTTCTCAGAGGATGAGCAACACTTTCAGTAGGGGGTGATGATGAGCCTCATCATTGGGTAATTATATGGGCCTGAATTCACCTCCCAGCTTAGTCAAACCAACTATTCTCACAACTTAGTGCATACTTTTGATTATATTTTGTTTATGAGATGAGTTAGAGTGGGATATTTTGCTTTGTGGTCTAATGTGCATTTAATGTAGGATTAAAGGATAAAAGCAAGGAATTTTTGCAAAGACCTTGGTCAAAACTCTAATGGGACAAGGGAGAGGAATTATAGGAGGTAAATCCTCCTCATTTACTACCCCTCCATTCGAATATTCCTCCATCAGCTTGGAGTGCAAATAACCAAATCATGAGGACTAGAAGGCAACTGAGCAAGTGAAAGACAAAGCACCAGTTTACCTCGAGTTTGGGAGCCGAGCGTCCTAAATTTAAGGAATTTGTTGGAGAATTTAGATGTATAAGTAGAGAGACCTAGGACCTTGGTAGGATTCAGATTTTTTATTGTAAAACTCTACTCTATTTTCGTAATGCAAGGCTTGTGACAATTTTTAATGTAATCCATTGTTTTGATAATAAGAATGAGTTTTGTTTTGAGCCAGGAATGAGTTAACTTAGAGGGATGAAACTCTTGGGATAGGGCCCAACCCTAACAGCCAAGGCTCCTCTTTATTTTACATGTATGCCAGCATAGATTCATAGTTTAATTGTTCATTTGCTTGAGTAGCTGCATTTCCATTACAACAGTGTATATTAGATTGGTTATATGTCAGTTTGCTTCCATTTGCGGCTTATCTCAATTAGCAGTTAGCAAGGAGAAAAAGGATCACCATAAGGTTGTCAGCAGGTGTCTTAGCCTCACTTCCTCCCTCTGGGACCATGACTTAAGGAAGAGACCCTTCAAGAACCCCAAAAACATATATTTCTAGTTCTTGCATGAGATTTGGAGTTTGTTTTCCTGATTCAGTACTTTGTTCATTTCATTGTCATATTTTTCCATTACTCTATTTTTGCAATAAGATCTCACTCATGATTTCATTTCCTTTAGCACTTCATGCATAATATGGGAAATTGATTCATGCTTTTCTAGTTTATGAAGATGTATCTTGTTGCATAGTTCTTGGAAGGCACACATATTTTAAGCACAATAGGTACTTCAGGAGGAGATCCAGACTTCATCACCAAAAACCACCTTCCACCTCATCCACCTTAACCATCTCTTGTTCCACCATCACCCTCACTAGTTTTTTTGTCATTTTTCATTGAAATTCCCTAGATACGTTGAGCAAATCTAGCCATCTCTTCTCTTGGATATTGACTTCTGAGTGTTCCTAGACCTTCTGACACCCCATCCCACTCATCATACACCTTTTCCAAGCTTCCCAACACCTCCAACACCTCACAATTAGCTCTCAGTTGTATCTTATAGGTTTCCTATAATTCCTACAAGGTCATCGTGTAGGTTTCTAGTACATCCTATAGGTTTTCCTGAAACGACCTGTTTTGAGGCTGAATTGATGGGGAACCTCTAGGAAGTCACAAAAATCCTCCTAGGACCCTTCCACACCATCTAACCACTCCATAAGCCTTTTATCCATCCTCAATCATCTTCCATCCATCTGTCATATCCACAAGAACAATTAATTTGCCTACTTGATTTTGCCAAAAAACAAAAACGTGAAAACAAATTTAGTTTAGTTTTCTTGATTACACATTAGTATGGTTTGATTTTCTTTACTTCTATAGCTTAGATAGAAGTATTAGGTTAGTGTTGATTTAACAATTCTTCTTAGCATAGCTATTTAAATGGTTAATTAGGATATGGTGTGATTAGCATTACATGTTGTTTTCTTCATTACCGCAGTAGAGTAGCTCTCTTAGAGTAGATTTTATCTTCTTCCATCAAAGAATCAAGATTCTTCTGACCCTATGGAAGTCTGGCTTGGAACCCCTGGGGTCTCTCGGCAGATGAATATTGACAATAAGCAGGACCTTCACTTTTACTTGTCCATAGAGCACTATCACCTCCTAGTTTGTATGAACCCCGGGTTGATAAGTAAAGTTGGTAGCCCAGGAGTTGTAGCATCCTTGCTGCAATACTAGTGCTCAACACCAATTTCATCATATAAACCAGGATTTACCTTGATACAAAAATCTCTACCTATGAAATAGCCTGAACCTGAGAATGAAGAAGTTAGACCTATCCTTACCATCAGTAAGGCTCACTATTTTAAGCATGAAATAGAGGATGATGCCATTAGCACTTTTCTCAGCAGTCACAAATCCATTTCTGATTCAACCCACCAACTATTAGAATCTGTCATGAGCTGCAATGTTTAGGAAGATATTGAACTAGAAACAAAAGTTGGAAATATTCCTGTAATTATACCCCATGGCAGTATTCTTGTAGAAATTGAACTAGGGAAAACACTGGATATTAATCCTGGCCTTTCACCCTCCCAAACCGAACAATTAATAAAGGTCCTTTGGGAACACAAAGAAGCCTTTTCTTGGGAGTATACATATATGAAAGGCATCGCTACTGATTTATGTGCTCATCACATATACATTAAAGAAGAATGTCGACTTGTTAGGTAGCCAGAGGGAAGAATGAATCCTGCCTTCAAAAACATTGTCAAAGATGAATTACAAATGCTATTAGATGTGGGTTTTATTTATCCGATATTGGACAGTCAATGGGTTTCCTCACTGGTCATTGTTCCTAAGAAGAATAGAAAGTGGCGGATTTGTGTTGATTATAGGGAATTAAATAAAGCAACTCTAAAAGACCATTTTCCCTTACCCTTTATTGACTAGGTCCTTGATACATTAGCCATAAAGAAGTTTTTCTCCTTTCTGGATGGATTCAACAGATACAAGCAGATACAAATAACTCATGAGGATCAAGATAAAACTACCTTCACATGCCCTTGGGGAACCTTTTCGTATCGAGTCCTTTTGTTTGGTCTCTGTAACGCACCCTCTACCTTTCAAAGGGAAATATTAGGAATTGTTTTTTTATCTAGTCGATGATAGTGTTGAAATCTACATGGACGGCTTCACCCCATATGGGGATTATTTTACAAAAGCAATGAAAAACTTTGAGTAAGTACTTAAAATATGTTAGCAAACACATGTTTCTCTTAGTACAGTGAAATTCCATATGATGATGAAAGAAGGAATAGTGCTGGGACACCTACTTTTAACTACGGGAATTCGGGTTGATCCTGCTAAGGTAGAGGTAATATTGAATTTTCCTACACCTAAGACACCTGCACAGGTACATAGCTTTATCGATTCTGCTGCCTATTATAGCCATTTTATAGAATTTTTTTCTAAGATAACATTCCAACTTTTTCAATTGTTACCTAAAGATGTAGAGTTTGTGTGGACAAATGAATGTGAAGAAGCCTTTGTGGAAATCAATGAACTAGTTTGTAAAGCTACGATATTAAGTGGTATTGACTGGAAGCTCCCATTTCATATCTCTAAAGATGCTTCTCAAACAATAGTAGGGGAAATCCTGGGACAATAGGAGGACAAGAAACTATATGCGATCTATTATGTCAGCAAGAACTTGACTTTTGCTAAACTGAACTATACAATAACTGAAAATGAGTTCTTTGTTATTATTTATGTTATTAATAAGTTTCAAAATTACATTACAGGGTATCCTACTTTCATGCACACTAATCATACAAATATCAGGTATCTGATGAATAAACCAATAACCCCTAGTTGTATTAGAAGATGGTTACTGTTAATTCAAGAATTCGATATTAACATTGTAGATAAGCTAGGGAAAGATAACGTAGTTGTAGATTTCCTATCTAGCATGGACACTAGTCATTAAGGTACACCTGTAGAGGATAGTTTTCCAAATAAAAATATATTTGCAATTTCTACTCACACTCCATGGTATGCAGATATTTATAACTATCTTCCTACAGGAAAAGTGCCTCAGCACCTACCATATAGAGAACAACGAAAGATTATCCATCATAGTTCCCACTATTCATGGATAGAAGGATATCTCTTTTATACATGACCTGACCAACAAATCTGGCACTGCATAGGTGAGGATGACATCTATGATGTCCTGCAAGCTCCTCGTGATGGCTCCTATGGAGGGAATTTTACAAATAAGAGGACAGGTCATAAGGTGTTAAAAATTGGGTACTATTGGTCTTCTATCTTTTGTGATGCAAGGAAATATGTTCAAGGGTGTGATAGTTTCTAGTGTGTGGGTCAACTTGGTTGGGTAGATGAGATGTCGTTACAGCCCCAACTACCTCTTGAGCCCTTTGAAAAATGGGCTATCAATTTCGTTGGGTCGTTCAATCCGCCTTCAAATCAGAAGGTTCACATTCTGGTTTCCACAGATTATGCGACAAAGTGGGTAGAAGCCAAGGCTGTTGTGAAAGTAATAGAACAGGTTCTATTATACTTTTTATTTGAAGATTTTTTTCTCAATACAGAGCTCCTAGAGAGAAAGTTTCAGATGGAGGGGCACAGTTTACATCACATCTGATAGCAAGAATTATGAAGAAGTATGGAATAAAGCAAAAGGAAATATCTCCATATCATCCTCAGGTGAATGGTTAAGTCGAGAGCACAAACAAGGTACTGGAGAATATTATTACAAAGATCGTAGTGAACCATCACCGAAATTGGGTTGAAAAGCTTCCGGAGGAACTGTGAGTGTATAGAACAACATGGAAGAACATAACAAGATTGTCATCATATGAGATTGTCTATGGGAAATCCCCTTTGTTTCCGGTGGAATTCAAAATTAAGACACTCAGGACAACCCTTGAAGTATTTTTGGATCTTTCAGAAGGCCATAAACACCGACTAGAACAGTTAAATGAGTTAGATGAAATTCGTTTGGTACCTATCAAGAATACTACTTCAATTTAGCAGCAACAAACTAAATGGCATGACAAATTCATTAATAAAAAGGTGTTTCAAAGAGGAGATTGGGCATTACTCTATGATTCGCAGTTGAAATATTTTAAAGGAAAAGTATGCTCCATATGGATGGGACCATATGAAGTTGACACAGTGTTTGATAAGGAGATTGTTAGACTTATAAAAATTGATGAGGCACACACTCCCTTGATTGTAAATGAACACCACCTCAGACTATATCACTGTCTAGCTTTTAAAGACTCCTTTATTAAACATTTCTCTAATAATTTTGGTTTTGAAGTTGTTAGTGCAAAGAACTCTTCCTCTGCACCTCTGATATATATATATATATATATATATATCTTTGTGTGTCTGTGTGTAATATAATAAAATGTTGTTACTACTCTATCATTTTTTTCTTGCAAGTACTTCACTAGGGATGTTACTCCCTCAGTGTTGTTGCTCTGCGAGTACTGTTTTCATCTAAGTACGTCACTGGTGTTGTTACTCCTCCATTGTTATTACTCCATTCGTGACGATTTCATCTAAGTACTTCACTGGTGTTGTTACTCCTCCAGTGTTGTTACGCCTTGGTGATTCCATCTAAGTACTCTGCTGGTGTTGTTACTCCTCCGGTGTTGTTACTCTGTTCATAGCGATTTCATCTAAGTAATTCACTAGTGCTGTTATTCCTCCGGTGTTGTTACTTCGTGACGGTTCCATCTAAGTACTCTACTGGTGTTGTTACTCCTTCAGTGTTGTTACTCTGTTCGTGGTGATTTCAGCTAAGTGTTCAATCGATGTTGTTATTCCTCGGGTGGTGTTATGATCCAGGTGGATATTGGTGGCCACCTGCCAAGTCCATCTGGACCCCCATCATTGTTTCTCTCAGCATTTTCAGTTTCCTTAATTGTAGCACAACTTACTATTTTGCAGTTTTTCGGGTCCTGAACTTCCGGAGCCGTTTTGAGGCCCTAAACGACGTTTTTTGGGAAATCTGCGGGCAACATGGGTCCATAGACTGATGTTTCCCATCCCAAAGTGGTAGTTCTCGGATAGATCTTTCTAACGAGCTATCATACGCGTCAAACGGAGATCGTATGCCAAAGTTACGACCCCGGGAAATTGATGTACCAATTTACCCAAAACGGGGCCCACAATTTGGCGTTTCATCTTCTAGGGTTAGGTTTTGGTATGTGAAGGGTTTTCCATTGTTTCTCAACAATAAATAGGCCTTCGAGCCTCATTGTAACACAGTTCAGAACAGTTCAGAGGCATGTAGCCGCCACATCTCTTCTCAGAGATAAGCTACCATCGCCCTAGCTGGTTTATTTCCATTTCTGGTTGTAAGCATATTTCGGTATTTTCCATTAATGAAATGAAGTATTGTTTCCGCTGCATCTTTGTGTATATTGTTATCTCTGTATTTTGTTGCATTCCTGTTTAAATCCGGATCAACAAATGAAGTCTTCAACACAAATGATCCCTTTATATACTTTTGACTTTAATTTTTCATTTAGAAAACACACTTTCTAAAGTTTTCCTTTCACTTTGTTCTTTAAAACTCTGTTTTGCAGTTTGGCTCTCTTTTTGTCATTTCATGGACTAATGCTTGGATTTTCTTGTCTCTTTTGCAGGAGCTAGAGTGCAGAAGCTTGGCAAGGTGACCTAGGGCTGCAGATGATGCTTTATTACATATGAAAATGATAAAATTACATAAAATTTGTACAAGAAATGGAAAAACCCTGTTTTCACCTCAAAACAGAGTTTTGAGGTAAAACCCTTTATGGAGCAAATCATTAGTAGAATTTTTGATTTTATGAACTTATTAAACATCCTCATGTGACTACTGGCTTGTTATTGAGCTTTTGAAGATCATGGTGGCAAACCCTAGACCTAATGAGACTTGAAAACCCTAAAATGACTATTGCAAATGAAATGAAATAAAAAAGACAACAGATAACTTGTACATATGGAAATAGGCCAGTAGATGAAAATCATGAGGGAAATTTGACAAAGAACCACTACCATTAGATGATCCATGACTTAATGGAGTGTAGCTGATCGGATGAGACACATAATATGCATGCAAAAAGAGAAATTTTGATCACTGATGGAGGGATGAAGATACCGACACTAACATTCATTTTGGGTTACCCACTTCTATTGTATCTGATCGAGATTCTCGATTCGTTGGGAAATTCTGATCAAGTCTATGGGAGTTAATGGACAAAAAGTTAAAGAAGAGAACAGTATTTCATCCACAAATAGATGGTCAGACAGAAGTGGTCACTAGGACAGTGATAAAGTTGCTTCGAGGATATTGCAACAAGTATCCCAAACTTTGGGATGAGCATTTGTGTTATGTGCAACATGCTTACAACCATACAAAACATTCTTATACTCAGAGATCCCCTTTTGAGACTTGTTTTGGTTTTATACCGAAGTTTCTCTTGGATTTTATCTTTGGTAAAGACATAGTAGTTGATGGACACAATGATGTGGACAAAGCAACCAAGTTCATTGAACAAATCCAAGAAATTCACCAGGCAGCACAGGAACACCTGGAAAGAAGCCAAGCAAGGTAGAAGGTGTGACATGACAAGCATCGAGTTGAGCATAGTTTTCAAGTTGGTGATCAAGTCTGGTTGTACATCAACAAATAAATATTGCAAGGGGAAGGTAAAATGTTGAAACCAATTAGATATGGTCCTTTCAAAATACTTGATAAAATTGGTGAAAATGCTTTCCGCCTAGATCTACCAGCTTATATGTAGATCTATTCCATTGTAAATGTTGAAAACTAAACATACACCCTCTAAGCATGTAATGAAGTTGAAATCAAACTCTCTTTGTTGTTGTAGAAACACATATGACTACTGCAATAACCCTCCTTGCCAAGTGCAAGATACTACTACTCATGAACCATGACTCCAACTGAATTTGGACAAGATATACAATGAATTACAATACATATACAATGCTTCATGGAACAAATACATTACCATGACAAATACATAGGACTGCCATATGACTTCTCTATAAACTATCATATCACCAATCAAGACTTCTATGGACCCAAATTTACATCGTGCAACCAATGTAGTGGGGCTACATCAATGATATACAAAATCGAACATGACTTGGACAACCATTGAACCATACATAGATAATGACAAGACATACTAGACACCATGGGTTTCTCCATGAGAAATATTCCAGCTAGATATAAAAGTAAATGTACATGGCTTTTACATCTTTACACAATGGTGCTTTCTTTTATACGTGGCCAAAACATGAAGTAACATGAGTACATTACATCAATGAGCAACAAAATATGCTCCATATAGCAGAAACAATGATAATACAATCCATGGTATATGAAAAAAGTACCAGGCCCCCATGAGTAATTATATACTCTCTCAATGTGTAGCAACAACAATAGAAGAACTAGCAATATCATGTGCTAGTGTATGTCCACTCAACTCCTTGGCCATCACCATCCCAACCATGAATATTGTTAGTGTCAGCCTTTGCAGCCTTCCTTCAGTGATCAAACATGCTCTTACAAAGTGATTTTAGGGTGTCAAGGTCAAATTTTGTCATTTCAATAAGTCTTCAAGCAAAATTTGGTCACTAAGAATTAGGTCTAGGGTTTGTTTTCACTCTTTTCAAAATTGTCCAAATGTCGTTCCATGTCACCATTCAGCTGAGTGTACCATTACTCAGAGGGTTTTCATCATCATCTCAAGTTCCATTGGGTCATTTTACAGCTTGTTCATGCTTCAATTGTGCCTAAGTAAGGTCCATTTCCCTCTCCTAGGGTTTTGAAGGCAATTTCTCTTGAATGGTCAAATCATTAGCAAAACTTATATCCAGATGTTCATACACCTTCCCATATCCTTCATGTACCTTATCAAACACTTCCCATCACTGAGATCCCCCAAATTCTTCATTTTCGCTCAAACCCTAGTTTCTTGCTACAACCTAGCAATTTTCTAGGTTGGGCCTGTGTTTTGCCCTTTTGGACCCCTTCCCCTTACTCAATATTTGAGATTCCACTTTCCCCTGCTTCCTAACATCCCGCCCTACTTCAAAAAATTTCCCCAAGAATTTAGAAGCCCCTTATCCCCTTCATTTCGCTTCATTTCGACAAAATTTCTTGTTTCACACATCGGGATAAGTTTCACTCAAAAGATGTTTCAGAGCAATAAAAGATGAATTTTGGAAAACGGAGAGAGGTTTTTGTCCAAAACATGCCAAAGAAGAAAAACCTCCCTCATGGTTTACACATGTGTCATGGTTTTATAGAAATTTCAATAATACAATCGCCTCGGGAGAATTGATGCACCTCTGAAGTGACCTTGGGAAAATCACGTTTTCTCCTAGCTTGGTTGGCCAAATAACTTTCTTGATGAGTCAAAGGATAACTAGACAAAAATATATTTCCAATGAACTATCATGAGCTCAATTTGGAGTTGAGGAAGGCATTCCAAAGTTGACTGCAACAACACTCGGCCTTGAGGCAGCCTCATTTGGCACATTTTGACAAGTCTTGGGAGATTTGATTTTTGACAAGGCAAATGAACTCCAAATTGAAAAATTATAGTTGGGTTGGAAATTAGACTCAAAGAAATTTCCAACGAGCTATTCTGCACCTGATTTGGACACCGGGAAGGCCTCCAAAAGTCTCCTTCAAAAAGGCACTATGCACAGGCTCTATGTGCCGCGCGCCTCGCCCAGTGCGCCGCGCGCTCCTGATGTGCCGCGCACCTCGCGCAACCCATAGGATTGGGAGCTCCAAATCACAAATGGCTTGCAATTTTGGACTTTTCATGATAAATCATGAATTTTGGTACTTGGACAAGAAATTTGGGCAAGTTTTGGGTCCCCAAAAGGTCAAAAAACATGCAAAAAATGACCTCACTGCCCCTTTTTGGACACACAGGAAGAAGTCTTGGGAGAATGCACTTTTGGAGGGGAAAATGGACAACAAATTGGAAAATTCTACTTGGGTTGGAAATTAGACGTCTAGGGCTTTCCAACGAGCTATCATGAGCTCAATTTGGATGCCGGGAAGTGCCACAAAATCAGGCTGAAAGGCGCGCTATGCGTAGAGCTCAGGCGCGCGTCGCATAGAGATTTTTGGTCAAATTTTCATCTTTCAGCTCAGAAATTCGGCTAGTTTGACTAGTTTTGATTTGTGAAGTAATTTTTTACTTCTCTTGATGTAATTGATTGAATATGATTTAATTTTGACACTTAGTTACTTGTTCTAGAAGATTCATTCACCAAAGAGTGAAAATTTAATAAACGAATTGGTTTCCTACCTTATAGAGGCAAGTTGTTTTGACTGCCTAGATTGTAGTGCTTTATTTAGAGTTGGTTGAAACAGCTCCTAGGATGATGAGCTCGACCCCTAGAGGCAAGGGAATGGGTTGGCTTGCCTATATTATGTAATTTCTCAATCATTTTCAGAGGTTGGAGAGGTTAGACTCTTGGGAATAGCTTGACACTCTATTGTACATATCTTATCTGCATTTTTGGCGAAGGAAGGACCAGGGTTTTGCATCACAATTTGGGATTCATGTGGCTTTATGTCTTGATGGTGTCTTTCTTTCAGTACTTTTAAGTTGCGTATGTGTACCGCTTTCCTTCTTTAATCTTTTGCAATTGAATAAATGAAGTGTTAAGGTAGAATCTGTAAATTTGCTATGCTCTGCCTTTAAATTTGTTTAATTTTCCATGTTTTCGTCTGTTTAAGGAGAACCCTTAAAAGTTTCTTGCTCTCCTTAACCTCTCACCAGTCAGATCTATCCATTCAATCACTTTAAAGGCATCAAAATAATCGCCTATCTTGCCCCATGTAGACCTCTGCAAAAACTGTGCCTCATCCTCGCACCCAAAATTGTCTTTCCCTTGAATTCAACAAAACTTCAAAAATCAATTTCAAAGTCCTTGTACTTCATACCTAGCCTAAAATTAGTCATCAATTCAGTCATCTCGACCTCGTTGATTATCTTTTGCCAAGATTGACCCGGAGAGAGCCCTCTCCTATCCTCGTAGGGCTAGCTACGAGGCTGAGCATGGTTTGATGTAGCCTTGAGTCTTACCTTATTTAAGCCTAAGGTAGATTTGAGCGCTAACAAATATCTTGCAACAAGATCATGAAAAACACTAGCAACCACCACCATGCTCCACATGTGCATCAACAACAAAATCAACTAATAGCATCATCATAGAAATATGTCATATAGAAGCAATGAATACATATCCCCATCATCATGAGGCTTATCAACCATCAACATCATATATCATCAACTCGAACCATGAGCAGCACATCAATAGGAAACAATAACATCACTAACAACATGTGAACCAATACATGTAATCTCTCCAAGAACATCAGTGTGTGGCCAATATGAAAATATCCAAGAAACACTAAGCAACAAAAATAACATCTCAAGCCATCAACACATTCTCTCTCCCCATGAGAGAAAAAACCAAGAAAAAAAATCCACCATACAAAAAAATAATGAGAAAAAACATTCTCTCCATATATAAGCAGCAATATAAATCAACATGACTCAAACATATGAATATCCAACACATCATAATCAACATCATACTATCTCTCCATGCAACAGAAACATCGATTCAACTATCTAATACATATCAACAACATGCATGATTCATCTAGAAATGGAAACATAAGCAATAATATGCATACTCTAGATGAACTAAGTCCACAATATCATCTGATCTCCATGGCAAAAACAAATATAATAAATCATGAAATAACTATGGTCTAGCAATGAGAACATTAGTAGCATGCCAATTTTTCATGCATCCCGCATCGAATCAATGCCAAATATAAGCACAATGTGCTCCTCAATAGTGAGCATGATGCCAAAAATATGTAGGTCCATTTGGAGGCACAAATGACCCCCATCAATGTATGATCCCATCATCACATCTAGACAATGCACATAATAACAACTACATGGCTGCCATATTAGCATCAATAGAAACCAAACATATAACTACTCCAAAACTATAAACATATGTACATGGATGATCCAACTAAAATCAAACTGGAATAGAAATAGAAAAAAACTAGGAATAACACTTCAAACCTTATGAAATCCCCCTGAACACAAGCATCTCTAAAAAATGCATCTTTGTCTTCATTCATACTTTCAAACATGATTGCACATCCAAGAATCTACATGAAAATTATGGCACAACCATATGCTCCCCTTGAGACCAAGAATGCCTTAGTTTTTGGTGGAATTTCCTTGCTACTATTTTCTCCTCCAAACTTTCATTTTCTTATCCTTCTTCTTCTTGTGCGGTTGTCCTTGCATATTATACTCTTTCTAATTGGATCTCCTGAAACACATGGGAAACTTGCAATCCTTGGCCTTATGGCCAATATTGTCACACACAAAACATCTAATGTGACTAAGGAAGCGAGGAATAACTTGATATTTTCTATTGAATTGATTATTATTCCTTGCATGTGCCCTGCAGTCAATATCCCTATGGCCAAAATCATTGCATGAGAAACAATAAATAGCTCCTTCACCTCTTTTGATTTTTAACCTTGTAATGATGACACAAAACTAGCAAACAATACTCCTTCTTTGCACAAGCAAATCTAGTAAGCAAAAACCAGTGCTATGATACCAACTTGATTTGAAATGGAGCAAATTAGTAATGTTATGCTAATTCCCCATTCAAAATAAAACCCAAGATGCTTATAATTTTCTTATCAAGTGCTTAAGGATTCATCATTTTTGCTTAATTAATTGATTCCCATGAGAGTTTCTTATATAAATGTTATAAACAATTTAACATAAAACATATATCAAACAACCACAAAATAATAGCAAAGAACATTAAAATACAACACAAAGTACAAAGATTTTATGAGGAGTTCACCCCTACTAGGCTACGTCTCCTTGGCCTAGCTTCCAATGCTTGGGCCTCTCTATTATGCTCAAAATTACAACAAAAGTGCATTTACAATGTTTAAATGCCTCTAAAACATGTCTCAATGAGTTCAGAATTGCCAAAACTGCTAGAATTAACTCTTTTTGCACCTAATTTGGATAATAATTGAATAATTTATGACCTCTCCCAGTTCTCCCAAAATTTTCTCAACAAATTCCCCTTTTTCGGCCACTAACAATCAAATTTGATCTAAAATCCACTAATTGGTGAAAATTTCACCGTGCGGCAGGCCATATTCTGTCAGCCAAATTGAAAATTGCAATCAGCAAGGATCGACAGCTTAAGTTCTGTGAACACATCAGAAATGTACGATTGCGATGTGTGCAAACCTAATGGGAGTATTAACTAGAGCCTATAATAAATTTGCATCTGGGATATCGCAATCGATAGAGTACCAACAGTCGTAAATGTGAGGGACTTGCCCTATTGTGATATGTGATTGCGATATCACATCGTAACCTGAAATCATCAGGGGCTGATTACTGTAAAGCCCTTCCTTTGTGATCTGCGATTGCGATTTATCACATAGCAAGCTTTCCCTTGCCAGGGCTGATTCTGTAACACCTCCCCTTCGCTGATCTGTGATTGCGATCCATCACATCGCAACTTGGCTATTTTGGGGCTAATTTTTAACGTTGACCCGCCTAAAATTTGCGATTGTGATATATAGAGGCCAATGGTGGTATATCACTTGGTGCCTCCTCATTCACTGAAGGGCCTTGCCACATCATCCAATCCCGCCATGTAAGCAAGTCGAATATGAACTTTGACTTGCTCTAACATCTGCATATAAGCTTAGATTTAAGTGTCATTCACATTGTTGGAATAAGAATGATGATCTCTTCGATCTAAAGCTAAGTTTAAAAAAATTCTAACACTTTGATTTTTGAGCATAATTTTGAGCACCTAATCACTCCTCTCCATTGGAGACCTTTTGGACCCCAAAAGGATCACTGTCAATTGTTCAGCAGGTGAGGGTACAGTTCCCTCATCTTCCCCTCTTCAACCCATTTGGCCTTTGATGGATTTGTACCTTTGAGACCCACTTGAAAATAATAAACATTTCCCCTCTTTGATGACCTCGTTCTTCTATCAAGTATGGTGTCTTGCTAAAGCTCATCAAGAAATTCTGGAGAAAAAATTTCAATTGATGGAATATGTACACTTTCTCCTTGATCTTCAATCAAAAGAGGCTCATACAATATGAAATTTTCAACATTAACAATGGAACAAATTTGCATACATGAAGGCAAATCAAGCTTGAAAGCATTATTACCAATGTTTTCTAGAATTTTAAATGGACCATAATGGATTGGTTTCAACATTTTACCTTCACCTTGAAGCCTTTCCTTCCTAATTTAAAGACAAACTTCATCACCTACTTGAAACTAATGATCCACACAATGCTTATCATGCCTTGCCTTATACTTGCCTTGACTATTTTCTAGTTGTTCTTGAACTTTTTGGTAAATCAAATAAATTTTCTCAATGAATTTGTTTGCTCTGTCTATGTCACTATGTCCATCTACAAATACATCTTTCTCAAAGATGAAATCCAAAGGCAATTTAGGCAAATAACCAAGACATGCCTCAAAAGACAAATTTAGAGTAGAAGAGTGTTTTGCTCGGTTGTAAGCATGCTGAATATAATGCAACTGTTCATCCCACAACTTAGGATGTTTTCTGCAATATCCTATTAGAAAATGAATAACTGCACTGTTAACCACTTTAGTTTGACCATCTATTTGCGGATGGAAGGCTGTACTTTTCTTCAACTGGGTGTCCATCAAGTTCCATAAATTTGACCGAAAATTCCCACCAAATCAGGAATCACGATCACTTACAATAGAAATAGAAGTAGGTAATCCAAAATGAACCTATCCACAACTACGTACAAATAATCATGACCTTTTCTTGATAAAGGAATACCTCCTACAAAATCCATAGAAACACTCTCCCATGGGTGTGAAGGCACTAGAAGTGGTGTATACAATCCTAGTTTCCTATTACTAGGGCTTACTAACTGCACACAATGAACAACCTCTAATAAAACGTGACATGCTTTCAAGCATACGAGGCCAGTAAAAATACCTCTGCAGATTTTCCATTGTTTTACTTACACTGAAATGTCCAACAATAAGAGAAGTGTGTGCTTCCCTTGTGACATTTACTCTCTTTGCCCGTGTAACACAAATTTTTCCCAAATGATACAATAGATTATCATGTACATTATAGTCTAATTCCTCAACTTGGTGGCCTTGACTCAAGTTTGAATATACCTCTTGAAAGTGATCATCATGTGCGTATTGTTCAACATAACTTTGAGGCAAAACATAATGTTTCTTGAGTAAAATGGCTACATTAAGAACCGATCTAGAAAGAATATCATCAACTCTGTTATAAATACCTTTCTTATACTTGATTACCAAGTGGAATTTCTGTAAGAATCCCATCCAATGAAAGTGCCTTGATTGCTGAAATTTTGTTTGAGATTGCAAATATTGCAAAGGTTGATGATCGGTGTGAATAATGATTTCTTTTCCCATTAAGTAATGCTTCCATTCATTCACACTTTGCACCAATGTGTAAATCTCTTTATCATATGTAGGACAGTTAATAACAACAACATTAAAAATCTCAAAATGAAATTAAATGGGCTTACCATGTTGTAAAAGAACTGCACCCATAGCGTAGTCACTTGCATCTATTTGAATTTCAAATGGTTGTTTCAAATATGATAATGCTAAAACTAGGGCTGGAATGATGTTTTGTTTGAAAGCATCGAATGCTTTTTGTTGTTTTCCTCCCCACTGGAAGAAAACTTGCACGCTGGTCAAAGCATGTAGTGGAGTTGTTATGGAAGAGAAATTGGAAATGAACTTCCTTCAATACTGTGTTGCTCCAAAAAAACTCCTTACTTTTGTGACTGATTTGGGTATTGGCCATTCACTATGACCAAAAATTTAGAGGGGTTAATCTTCAGATCACCTCCTCCAACTATGTGGCCCAAATACACTAAGGAATCTTTCTTGAATTCACATTTAGACATCTTTAGAAATAATTGTTCTTTTTTCAAGACATCCAACATTTTCCTCACATGCTTGAGATGCTTTTCTCGTGATTGGATGAATATCAAAATATCATGTAAATAGACAATTACAAACTCATCAAGAAAGGATCTTAAAACATCATTCATAACTCTCATGAATGTAGATGGAGCGTTGTAAAGACCGAAAGGAATAACCAGTCACTCAAACAATCCCTGTTTGGTTTTAAAATCAGTGTTCCAAATATCCTCCTCAACTATTCTAACTTGATGATATCCATTTCTCAAGTCTAATTTAGTGAAATATTTTGCATTCTTCAACTAATCTAGCAAATCATTTGTTCTGGGCAGTGGGTATCAATTCTTTATGGTAATTTTATTCAAAGCTTGATAATCTACACACATGTGCTAGGTTCCATCTTTCTTGGGTACCAAAATAATTGGTGAACCACATGGCGAAGTAGAGGGATGAATTACACATTTATCTAACAATTCTTGGACTTGTTTATTAATTTCCAAACATTCCAAAATTGACATTCAATACATATTGACGTTTGGGAGTGGACATTCTTGTTGTAGCTGAATTTCATGTTGAAATCCCCTTTTTGGTGGTAATCCCTTTCGTTCTTGAAACATCTCTCCATATTAATTGACCACATCAACCAATTCTACTTTCAGCTTTATGTCCCAGCCTGCAAAGGATTCATGCTCCGTGTCATTCTTCTGCTTGATCATAAGGAGCATGAGATTTTTGTTGGAATTGGCCACTCCCTTCATTTGCCCTGCACTTGCTAAAGAAAGATTAAGATTTATATGATGGGCTCTCACAATATACTCCACTCCATATTTGAACAAATGATATTTTCTCTCAAATCTATGGACACTGACTTTCTGGTCATACAGATACAGGCTTCCCAACATAATTCCAAAAATATCCAATGGTACTACATCTAATTTGACTTCATCAATGAAATTGGTAGTAATAGAAAACTTTTAAATGCATTTCCTTGTGACTTGAATATTTTCATCCTTGGTCATCCAACCCAATTGATATGATTTATGATGAAGCATGGTTTCCAGATTTAACTTCTTGGCCAAGTAAGTAGAAATTAAATTTGCATGGGATCCTCTATCAAACAATGTATCAATCTTGGTGTGTTTGGAAATAACTCTAATATGGAACAAATCCATTTTGTTTCCTTCATTTGAAGCATTGTTGGAGTTATTTGTTGCGTTGGTGCTTGCCACGACTTCCTCTTTGCCTGTTTTTTCCACGACTTTTCCTTTAGTGATAGTGGCTGCAATATTTGTTTCATCACATGAGTTGGAACCCAAGTCTTATTGTGCAGCATTGTTTGTCTTATATTTCCCTTTATTATTAAATTTCTTCGATCTTAATTAAGGATGAAGCTTCTAGAAATGCGCTTCATCATGGCCCTCTTTGGAACAATTCTTGCACACAGTTTTCTCCCCTTCTTTCTTAACAGAAGCATTTTTCTTCTGCTTTCCTTTAGATTTCTTTCCTTTTTCACCACTCTGGAATGACTTCTTCTTACCTTCTTCTTGTACATTTTTCCCTCTTGCTTCAAGATGTGTAGCTTGAACACAAACTTCATCAATATTTGTGGGATTAAACATAACAATGGTGTGTTGAAGATAGCTATGCAAACCTCCTATGTATTTCAACAAAGTATCTTGTGACTGCAAGTCTACTCCTAGCATAAGAGCTCTTCTCCTAAACCCCTGAGTATACTCTTGCACATTTTGACCTTTTAACTGTCTGAAATTTTTCCAATTCATGATAGATTTTTTCATATGAGCTAAAGGGCAGAATTGTCTTTTTATAGCAGCAATGAAATTATACCATGTAATAGAGATCTTACCATGTTTTTTGATCTCATCTTGATTCCTTACTTCCCACCAAATGAGTGTTGCACCCTCCATTCTCACTGAATCCAATTGAATTTTGATATCATCCTCTTTAAGGTTCTGAAATCTACAATATACCTCCAACTGACGAATCCAATTATCAAGCTTCTCTGCATTCACTTCACCATTATACATGGGCAACTCGAATTTAACATCTAGTTTAAGTAGAGGTTATTTTCCATCTCCTTTTGAAGAATGACGATGAGTATGAGTAAGGGTTGTATTAGTGGAAGAGTGTGAAGATGCTTGTGAAGAATAAGATGAAGAATATTGTGGAGAGGGTGGAGGTTTGTCTCCATTCCCATTACCACATTTTCCATTACCTCCTCCTGAAGATCCTTCTCCTTTAGGAGGTTTGGAACTTTCTCTTTACAACCTGATATTCCTCTCTTCATAGAGGACCTTCATCATCTCTGTCATATCAAAGAAAGCCTTTCTAAAGATCTTCTCATCTTCTATCATGTTTGTAGGTTCTCCTTCATGAGACATGATCTATGGAGTCTCAAATGAAACTTGAGGCTAAACTAGTGTTGAAGACTTTGGCAACCTTGCTCTTCTTCCACTTGAGCCAACTATAAGGATTTCAACTAGCTTTCCTTCACCTCTTTTGAGTTTTAACCTTGTAATGATGACACAAAAATAGAAAACAATACTCCTTTGCACAAGAAAATCTAGTAAGAAAAAACCAGAGCTCTGATACCAACTTGATCTAAAATGGAGCAGATTAGTTATGCTGTGCTAATTCCCCATTCAGAATAAAACCTAAGATGATTATCATTTTCTTATCAAGTTCTTAAGGATTCATCATTTTTTTCTTAATTGGTTGATTCCCATGAGAGTTTCTTATGTAAATGTTATAAACAATTTAACATAAAACATATGCTAAACAATAGAAAAATAACAACAAAGAACATCAAAATACAACACACAACATAGAGATTTGATGAGGAGTTCACCCCTTCCGGGTTACGTTTCCTTGGTTTGGCTTCCCATTCTTGGGCCTCTCTATTATGCTCAAAATTACAATAAAAGTTTGTTTACAATGCTCAAATGCCTCTAAAACCTGTCTCAATGAGTTCAGAATTTCCAAAACTGCTAGAATTGACTCTTTTTGCACCTAATTTGGATAAGAACTGAAGAAGTTATGACCTCTCCTAGTTCTCCCAGATTTTTCTCAACGAATTCCCCTTTTTTGGCCACTAACCATCAAATTCAGCTTGAAATCTGCTAACTGCATGAAAATTTGGCCGTGTGATGAGCCATATTATGTCAATTGAATTGTAAACCACAATCGGCAAGGATCGACTGTTTAAGGTGTGCGAACACAACATAAATGTGCGATTTCGATGTGCATGGTCCCAATGAGAGTATAAACCAGAGCCTATAAAAAAATCACATCTGGGATATCACAATCGGTGGAGTACCGACAGTCATAAATGTGCAGGACTTTTCTTGTTGTAATATGTGATTGCGATATTGCATCACAACCCAAACTCGTTGGGGGCCAGTTATTTTAAAGCCTTTCCTTTGCGATATGTGATTTTGATTTAGTGCATCACAACCTTTCCCTTGCTAGGGGTTGATTCTGTAACACCTCCCCTTCACCAATCTGCGATTGCAATCCATCACATCGTACCCTAGCTGTTCTATGGCCGATTTTTAACACCGACCCGCCTGCGATTTTCGATTACGATATGTGGGGGATAATGGTGGAATGCCACTTTGCACCTCCTCATTCACTGAAGGGCCTTACCACATCATCCAATCCTACCATGTAAGTCAAATTTGAATTTTGACTTGCTCTAACTTCTGCATACGAGCTCGGATTTGAGGGTTGTTAGGCACCGCTGAAATTATAATGACGAGATCTTTGATCTTAAGATAATTTTAACAAAACTATGACACTTTGATTTTTGAGCATAATTTTGAGCACCTAATCATTGCATGGCTCTTGATTCTTATTTTTCTCACTGCTACTAGTTTCTCCTATAATTTCTAATTTGCTTGTAGATGCTCGAATAAAGATCATATCCTACCCATAGTAGCAAAAAAAAACTAGCTCACACTCTCTTAGAGAGGAAAAGAATATAATGTCTAATTATGAACAAATGAAATTTAGGGAGTCTATATTCATATGAGACCTATCCCACTCATTTCTAATACAGCTAAATAAGTTTTAGTGACTATTTTACTTTTAATTGTTCCATAAGATAGAGATTATAAGCCAACCTCATGGATCCAAAACATAATAAAGACGCCAAAAATGCCCACACCTGTAGGAGAAAATCCCCCTCATTGATGACATCATCCTCCAAATGAGCTCTAAATGTCATAAATAGGTTCCATGTGATCCAAGGAGTACTCCATTCTCCAAGATGAAACCCCTATATTATGGGCATGTATTCAAAGTTCCTTTATGCCATCTTATCCATGGTGCCCAACGTTACCCTCCAAAGGGAAAGAGGGACAGCGTAAAACTCTCTCACTTAAGTGTTGGGGAACAAAATTGACATGAAATCCCTCCCCTATTATCATAAGGATGTCCATGATCATCCAAGCTTCATAACAAGTGATTCCCAATAAAAAGTGTCAAAGCCAGCCTTAGGGCATCCTTGTTTCATTGGGCACATAATCAATATTTCCAAGACCAAGCTTGATGAGCTCATCATTTTAGCATCTAGGGGTACCTTAGAGTTTCAAGCATCATGTGGGGTCATCAAGTATCCAATTTCTTTACTTTGGATAAGCAACGTTCCATCAACAAGTTCCTACTCTCTCTTTGGAATGGATAAAATGGCCTTGAAAATGCTATTGAGAAAGTAGGGAAATTATCCCTAGAGGCCTCTGCTATTTTGAGGAAACCACTTGACAAAAACCTCTCAATATCAAGTGAAAATAATTATATATAATAATCATTAGGTATAACAATCATAAATACATCATAAGTTACCATACTTAATGCTAGGGGCATAATGACACTTCACACAAAGCTCAATATCAAATATCTAACTATATCAAGTATCATAAATAATTTACCTCCTCATGTTAGGGATTGTTAAATAGCTAACCCGATTAGGTGTTCGCATCCCATAAAGGGAAGTTACAAGTCCCAATTTATCCCATTAATACATAGGTGTGTGTGAAATGTGGTAACAAAGTGGGAATAACTTCATGATATGGTTATACAGACATGTGACTAGCTAATGGTGGTCTATCATCCAAAGTGCATAGATGCAAGGAGGAAAAAATCATGGAGACATGAGTGACCCCTTTCCTCAACCTCCTTTTTCCACCACTTCATTGTTTCTTTTACTTCATTATAATTTTCTTTAGTTGGGTGCATAGATCAAGAACCCAAGTTTTCTTTTTTGATATTTAGCATTTAATACCCATTAATGATGAGTCGGTTTATTACTCATCAACAATGGGACAATATAATATTTTATCTCATAGATGGAGCATTCAAGTGCTCAAGGAGCTAGGTGATGGCTAATGAGGGGGGTAGAGCATATGCTAGGAATTTTCCCATGTGCTAATAAAATGTCCTAGCCATATTTTTCATTTTATCTTCTTCTTTCACTATGGATTTATTATAATTTTAACTTTATTTTATCTACATCAGCTTCCAAGAAAGAAAACAAATCACCTAGACTTAAGGACAATGATGAAAAATCATAAACCCTTATGACGAATGACTACCATCGTCAAGAATGAAGATGGAATATTGGGAAAGATGGAAAGTGGTAAGTATGGAATACCATGGATGTGCTATTTCAAGTAGAGTCTCCTAGAAGTGAGCTTCCTAAAACCCTAAGCAGTTATCGAAGGTTCCAATGGACTAGATTTAAAGACTAATATCCTAGGAAAATTGAGGAAATAAGCATACAATCAATTTCGGTCAATCATCCAAATCAACCCTTGATCCATATTAGTATGTCTAAAACATTAAGTGAAAACACATGATTACAAAATGGTTAAAGCACCTATTGATGTATGACCCACCTTCTTTCAAGATGGAATGCAAGATGGGAGAGACAAATATTAATAGGGGAGAAGTGGAGTACCTTGGAATTATGTTATGTGATAATCATATAGGGATGTTGGTTGGTTGGCTATCTAAGTAGGAGAAGAATTTTCTCCTATGAGTTACCAACCTTTTAGTGTGTAACACCTGACTCTAATTTGGGGACATGTGTTCACTGTAGAGTGCGTGATTAATGTGCTCGAATGAGGAATGTATGAAAAATTTAGTAGTATCTTGGGATTTGCATACCCATTATCTACACTCACAAAACTTGTTTATAACAACTAAGCAGGGTGTTGATCATCCATGTTTCAATATAGGATATAATAATACTAAAAATAAAAGGTTATTTAAAACAATGCATCTAATTATTATGTTCACATCAACATGAATAAAATCAAAAGTAGGATGCAAACATAGTAATGAAATATATATATAAATGCAATGCAACCATTTAATCTAACCTATGCTAGCATGCAATTCATCAACTAAGTATAGTCCTAAACCCAACGTAGCCATCATATTATCAAATCAACATCATACATCTTGCCCCTATGACTAATGATGAGATAGAACAAGGAAATATTACAATCATTAATCATTATATCATAATACTCATAACATAAATTGTGGGAGGTGGGAAAAATGGAAAAGTGAACCATAGATCTTCCTTTCCATTACAAAGAGGGAAAGAGCATGAAAACAATAAAGTTTTTTTTTTCTCAGACCATTACTTCCTCTCTTACAACCTAAATATGGAGTAACCAACGATAGATAATTCTTGACCAATAGCTATCTCATGCATACAAATCTCATTGATGTCACTAGGAAAATTTTACAAGTGGCATGAGGGGGTCGATGGTTAAAGGAAAATGCCTTGAAAAACCCATTGCTCATTACAAAAATCATATTTAAAAGGAGCAACCAAAGTCGATTTATCACATTCAAAATCCATAGAATATGAATGTGATTGAGGAATGACATAAGGAGAAAGTGAAGGTGGACAAAACAAATTAATAAGCATATCTTCCTAATCTCATATAGTGTGCAAGACTCATATTCAATAGGATCCTCTTCATCCCTACCATGAATTTCTTAATCAACAAAAAGATCATGATTTTCTTCAATATGCTCCACTTGATAATAAATGTTCTTCTTCTCTTCTTGACCACAATGGTATTCATCATTACCTTCCTCTTCAACATCTTCAAGAGTATCATAAAGGCACTCGTTTTGAAGGGCCATGAAAAAATATTGAAGGGTATTTTTATAGTTCTGAAACATTTTCCCCCAATTATTGGCTTGAGGGGGCTTGGACCCAAGTTCAGAGTTAGCTATGCTAACCAACAAAACCCTACACTATTGACCCTTTCAGCAACAACCCACGTAGCGCAAGCTATAGTCTCACCCCAGGTAGTGTTGGGGGATGCTAGAACTAGGTTTCTAAATCCAAAGGACTATGTGATGTGTTTATGTCAAACTTAGGGCTTTATATCAACCTTCATGAACCCTAACCCTTAAAACTTGGAAATTAAAACTAATGGTTAGCAGATCTGAGTCCTTCGCTGATTGCGCTGAACATTCATAACATCATGTAAATAAAAAAATCTACTTCTTTGCACATCTATTAAGTACTTTTCTAGAGTAATTGCATTCAACAAATCAACAATACAGTAAATTTAGAGATAAACAATAATACATAGATACACAGTTAATTATTCAAAACCAACCTTTATTATGCTTAGATCTTCAATTACAGTCCTTTCCAACCCTGCGCATATAGCTGCAGGGGCCCGCACTCAGCTGTGGACTTACCAAGGTCTCTGCACACATAGCTCCAGGAGCCTTCCCCTTCTTCGAAGTACAGAATAGATATAACATACCCAAAACTTGCCCTTCTATGCTCTTTGTTATCTGGTTTATCTCTATGACTCCTCTATGACTCCTTTTTGTATCCTTCTTCATTACAATATCATGGGTTGCGAAACATGGGTGGGTCACAAAACAACTTAAATCTTAACAAACTAAGGGGCTTTGACCTTCCTAAATCCCCTTTTACTCCTATCGACCTGCGCTACTCACACTCCACTCCTAAAAATGTGGAGACTTTACAATAATTGACAAAACTTTACAAAATTTGATGCTAGGGGACCTCATCCCAACATGCTCCCAACACAAAGTCGTGACTCATCTCGACTCACTCTGTTGGTGTTGCCTTGATATTTTCCTACATATCGCTGAACTCTATCTTCAATGCTTGAAGATCTGTTGTTCCGTATGCAGTGGCCTAACAAACTTCTTTGACTAGTTACTCTGTGGTTGGACCTTCGACTACAAGGCCCATGGTTCTCTGTGTCTACTACAGAGCCTTCCACTTGCTATGAATTGTTTGTGACAATTGACTTGCCTCATCGGCCCAGGTTTACGTCTTTGAGGACATGATGGAGGCCTTCTAACGCATCTCATCAAACTGGGTCTAGATGAACTTTCCCTCCTATAGTCTGGTGAACCTTTGAACCCATGTTAAGGTTTGTGCTATTGTCCTAATCTCATCAAACTACAGTTGTTTGTCATGGATGTCTACTTCAATTTTCTAGAAGTGTGGATCCTCCTATAGGGAGGTCCACATCTCCATCATTTGTTCAAACAATTGGTTGCAATCCTTGACTGCAGCTTCTAGAGTAGTCATATCCTATTTAATAGTAGCCTCGGGCTACTCTTTGACTTCCAAAGGAGTGGTTGACTGTAGCTTCAGTTGAAGCTCTAATATCTACAGTTGCAACTCAAAGTTGACTTTTCCAATTCCTCCTTGGACTCCTTCACCACAATATCTAACTTCATAATTTTCTCTGCTCAGGTCACTTCTGCTGGAATCTGGAGCTACGGGAGCTCACTGCATACTTGGGTAAGGGCGGTCTCTAGCTGTTGATTCTGTTTCATTGCCTCATCACAGCCTTGCAAGGCCTTCAATTTCTCTTAAAAAATCTATTGATTGTTAGTTTTGACCTCATCAATAATCAATAGTGGTCACTTATCATGAACACGGAGCTCATCTGAAACTCCTTGACGCAGCTCATGAAAAGTTTAGATTGGTAGTGTTGCAATATTGCTACTCAGGTTCTTCTAAAACTGTGTGCACTCCATATCTTCGGCTGTCTCAAACTGGAGAGAACCCCCTGGTAGTGGTACTGGGTGAAGCTTGAATGTGATCTCCACTGCACTAATGCTCGACACATTCACTTGTCCCATGCTCTCTTGAATTACCCCTTTCTGGATCCTTTAGGCCATGTTGTACCTTGTCCAATACTTGGTGGTACTGGTCCTCAATGTGTCCCGAAATAGCTTTAGTGGTGTTGCGGACAACATCCCCTATCTCATCAAGGTCCCCCTCCACAAGGCCCAACGGTGTCGCACTTGCAGATTTATTAGACTTTTGCTTCTTGCGAGGCCCCATGGAACTTCGCTTCTGTCTCTTCTTGATCCTAAAGGGGGAGTCCAAGTGTGCTCCCCCTTCCTCTTCTCCTTCAGTCTCGGCCTCAATATTGGTGCACTTTGTTTTAGGTTCATCAAGGTCAATAGTGAACTATGACATGGTTGTAGCTTTCTCCTTTGGCGCTTTTGTCTCTTTTGCAGAGATCCTTTCTTTTGGTGCTTCCCTCTTGTTGGCTTGTTGGGGCATGACCTAGGTTCAGAAGTGATTTAGCCAAACAAATCCTGAAACTACCGGCTCTTTCGACAATAGTGCGCGGAGCGTGAACTGAGGTCTCACTCGAGGTAGTATTGGAGGGTGTTGGAACCAGGTTTCTACACCCTAGGGATGTCTTGATGAAGTCTAGGAAGTTCGCGAACTGATCTTGTGCGCTTGCGCTACTCCGCATAGCCATCTGATCTTCACATAGCTCTATAGAGAGCATGCAGAGACACTATCTATATCCTTGATCCTTACTGTGTTATTATTATAGATCTTAACTTAATTATGGGGACCCAATATTCTCATTAACCATTCAACGTTCATATGAAGTACGCGTATTCATAAACAATAATGAGATGCAAAGATATAATAGGAGCATAAACACACAAATATACGAGCAGATGCACAATATTTTAGAATTAACTTATCTTTTGTTAATCCTTTATTCCAATACAATCCCAAATCCTCCCTGCGCACTCAGCTGTAGGGGTCCGTGCACACAGTTGTGGACTCTACCAGGCCTTTGCGCACACAACTACAGAGCCTCTCCTTACTACTACAAACCAAGACTCAGACCTACAGACTCAAAATGAAATCCTTATCCAAAAACCCTATTACTTCAGATCAAGGCTAAAAACCTTGCCTCTACACTTAGAGCCTCACTCTATTTATACATTCCCATGGTCTGCGGACCATGGGTAGGCCGATACATACTATATTAAATTACAATATTCTAGGGTAGACAACCCTAGACTCTCGCGCTTTGCATCTGCATTTTGTGGGGTCTTACATTAAATTTGACCAAAACTCGACTTTAAGCCCCAAAAACCCACTATGGGGGGATCCGTTGCCCAACACCTCTCTTTGGTAGCAATATTTTCCTACTACGCTCTATTTTCTTCCTACACGGCCTTTTATTTCTATGCAGCCTTTTCTTTTTGCACAAGATTTTTTTTCGCATAAGCCTTTTATGCTTCTTTCTCCTTGTCTTTCTCTGTTTCTGTTGTAGCTACGATTTTCCCTGTTTTGCCTTCGACAACCTTACTGGTTTCTGCGCCTATTTCTAATGGGGTATACCATTCACTTGGCTAGTTTCTGATGACCCTCAAATGTCATCCTCTACAACTAAGTATGGCAACTTATTCCATGTTCCCATGGCATCCTTCTTTGCACAAATAGACATATTATGAAAATTTGTCTTGAAATATGCAATATTAGCGTAATGCACATGTAAACTTGGTGATAACTCAACTGCTTGTTGATCACCATCCACAACTCCGACTTGAACAAGACCCAAAATATTTTTTTCCATGACGTGTTCTGGATCCTTCATTGTCCATAGTGAGCCGAATTTCTCATCCTCGGACAAGTCTGGATCATATGTCAGAAATTGGCTCTCCTCAAGCATTCTCCATGCAACCAATGCGATCAAAATAAGTAACCATGCATAGTGGAATGCCTTTCCATCCTCCTAGACTTCACAGAAATCCTCCAAGAACTCATGACAGAGATATTTGGCCCAATTATATTGGACTCCTTTGTTGCACTGCACAGCCAAAACTTCTACTAGTGTCAGCACTTCATCAGCATGACACTTCCTCATTACATTTCCAGCCAATATTTGTGCAAAAAATTGCACAACACCATCTAATATGGAGCTAATTGCATAGCCACATGAATTCTTCACCAACCCTAAGTCACTCTTCATTTGGTCTTCCAGATTCTTGTCCTGCGATTTCCCCACAAAAGCATCTGCGGGGTTCACACCTTGATAAGGCAACAAGCTTATTTGGTGGACCAACATGTTAGTAATTGGAATGGACCCTCCCAACCAAAGGCACCCGTCATGAACCAACGTTAATAATTAATGCACACAAATAGTGTTAATGATACTGCGGTTGAAATGTGGCACCCACAACATGTTGAGCAATCTCATATACTCAATTTCGGCTACCCACTTCATTGGCTCAAGCCATGTAATACCTGACTCTTCATAATAGAATTATTTCAAGTATTTGCTAGGTTCCAACAGTGGGAACTTCTCTTGATCACCCAGGTCCCAGTCCTCCATCTTAAAAAATGGTATTCATGCCAACAAATTACCCTCAAAAGGTAGGTCCTTCAGCAAAAATGGTGTGTAGCCCTGGAATTTCCCCAAGTTTGGGTCCTTAGTGACTTTGGTAGTGAGTTTTCTAGGGGTACATAAGGCGGTAGTAGAGTAATTGGCACTACTTCCTCTGTGTCAATATCTTCAACCCCTACATTCAACTCTTCCTCATCCAAGTCTAAGGGTTCCGTCAGCTGCTTGATCCTATCCATCTGACCCTTATGTCTAACCTCCATTGGATTTTTGCGTGACAATTGTTGCACCGACACTTGTTGTGTCTTATTTTTCTTCTTCTCTCCTACCATAGAGGCAGTGGGGTTAGGCCTTAATGACCTAGGCACTATGGTAGGTATGATTTTTGTTACAGCCATTATTTTCCAAAATATTTCCTTCTGCCACTCAGGTAAATCTGCCTCCCATCCAAATCCTTGATGTGAAAACTTCTCTCGTATCTATTTCCAATCCCCTCTAGACATGCAGTAATCATCTTGACACAAACTAAGGCACAAAATATCAAGGCAATTTCTCTCGAAGAAAAGTGTTCAATTGTGGAGTGGGATGCTATATTTATATCCTATTTTGAATTCAAATCTATCTTTTCCCTCCAAATCTACGTCATTAATGCTCTTTTAGTAGAATATTTCCAGAGATATGTTCCTTAAATGCTTTCCACCCACTCCCTTTAATGGAAAAATAGCCATCCAATCATCTACAATGCTTCCAACAATCACTTTTTGGCTAGGCTGCGCAAGACCCACCATGTTAGCACATATCCTTCAGCGCATCTCTCCTCTGTGCCTTTCTCCTACTCATCGCGCCACTTGTTCGCTTCTCCAAACTGTCCTTCTGGAAGCATAGTTTATAGTGCCGCACTTCCTTGTAACTGCATGAAGTACTAAGACTATCCTGCATCCATATATTCATTGTGTAGGGTTGGGATCATCTCTATATAGCTTCAACCATCTCCCATTGTTTTTTCCTGGAAACAGCTCCCCATCTAGCTTCACAAGCTGAATTGCGCCTCCATCTATAATCTCCTTAGCGATGTATGGCCCCAACCAATGCATATGAAATTTTCCTGGAAACTTCATAAAATTGCTATCACATAGTAGCACTAAATCTCCAATTTTAAAGGTGTGCTACTTAATGTGGCGATCATGCCACGCCTTTTCGTGAGCCTTCTACACCTGATGATGAAGACCTGCCAGGAAGGGATCTTCTTCTAATTCAATTATTTGTGTGAGGCCTTCTTCCATGGTATCCCTATTAGCCATCTCTATGACTACATCAATCCTCAAACTAGGCACAATGTACTCCATTGGCATCACCACTTCTTTTCCTTAAACTAACCTAAATGGTGTTTGCCTAGTCAACTTCTTACTAGTAGCTCTATACATCCAAAGAACAACTGGTATGCGCACATCCCAATCATTATTATTTGCATTACAGATCTTTGTTAAAGAATTCTCAAGGATCTTATTAAAGGCTTAAACTATGTCATTTGTTGGAGGATTATATGACGTTTTTTTCTAATGATACATCTAGAATTCTTCAAGCAATGAAGCAATTGTTTTGTTCTGGAAATGTGAACCCCTATCACTCATCAATATCCTAGGACAACCAAACCAAGACAAAATGCATTTAAATATGAACTTCGCAACTATAGCCATGTTGCAATCCTTCACGAGCTAGGCCTCTTCCCACCTGGTCAAGTATTATGTTGCCATGATGATGTATCATGCTCATGTCTTCTTTCCTGGTGGTTGAAATATAGGTCCTACAAAATCTATGGCCCATTTATCAAATTCCTTGATGAGCCCCAAAAATGGGTAACTTATTGGGCTCATTTTTTCTATTATTCTCGATTAATCCACCATTCTTCATAGTTCTATGCATTCTTTTGAATATATTTATGTTAATTGAATGAATGAGAATAGTCACTTGACCACAAAGTCTAATACGTGCTTATTGCAGATTTTTGGACATCTTTTGGACCAAGGTCAAGTATTTTTGAGCCATTTGACAGCCAAATACGAAGGAACAAGGCTAAGGATTCATAGGAGAGGGTGTCTCCAGCACTAAATGACCCCTTCCTTGAGTTCTCCACCATCAGCTCAGAGTTCAACAGCCCACCAAAGATGATTTCAAGGGGCAGCTGAGCAGATTTTGTGAAGTGGTTGATTAACTACAGTTTTGAGAAGCCAAGCTTCTAAAGTTAAGGAGGGCTTTTGGGAGTCCTTGTAGTGCATAAGTAGGAAGGCTTCAAGCCTTAGTAGTTTAGCCATTGAATAGTTGTTTTTCGCACTTTAGTGCAGCTCTGCATTTCAGCTCATCTTCGAGCTTTTTGCTGTAAACAGTTTTGTGACATGATTATTTTTTGAGTAATGGAGATAAATTTCCTCTTGTACCAGATCTGAGCTTTCTTAGGAGGCTATAGCTCTTGGGGTTGGGCCCAACCCAAGTGCCAGTACCTCCCTTGTGTACTTTTATGTGTCTTTGTTGCATTCATAGAATAATTTTGGCTATTTAGGTTAAAATTTTGCTTTGTTACTTAGGTTATTTTTGATGATTAAAATAGATTTTCATACTTCAGGTTGATTTGATAGTTTGGTAAAGGAAAAGATCTACAAAAAAGGCCATCAAGCAATCCTTTATCCCATCTCTCCCTTCTTGGGACCATGAGCTGATACCAAGGCATACTTGCTGCCACAAAAACATTGTTTTTGCCTCTCCATGCAATTGCTAGTGTTAGATTTCTAGTTGGAAAATTTGATACCAGTTGTACTTACATGTTTAAGATCTATTTTTTCTTAGTTTCCATAGTTATCTTGCATGATTTCCTATGTATAAACTTCTGTTCATCATGTTTTTGGTTTTTAGGTCAGATTAGGTCAAAATAGCTAGATCTCTGGTTTTCCTAGTCTTTGTTCGATCAGTTTTGGAAAATAGTGTGCAGAACACCTATAATACCTCCCTGCCTAGCCTTCCTCCATCATACAACCTGCTCCAACCCCTAATCCAAGATTATTTTCCTTCATTTTCCACACTTTTCCAATTTGCCCTAATTCCTACATTCTTGTGTAGCATCGCTCCTTCCATCCTTGAACGAATCCAACCACCTTAATAGTTGGGTCCCTATAATACTAGTGATTACCCCATTACTATGGCAATTGTACCCCTTATTAATATTGTTGTGCCCCTATTGCACCCATATTGTTATTACTATGCCCCATAGAATCCCTCTATTGTTATTTTTGTGGCTTTATATTATTATTATTAGGTCGGCTGGGTTATATTGTGACTCCTTAACTCCTATATATAGAAGGAGGT
>APFE030435722.1:1345-12274 GCA_000404065.3 Pinus taeda | reverse complement strand
TATGAGAAGGAAATGTTGGCAATACTCCATGCACTTAAGAAATGGCAACCCTACCTAATGGGAAGACACTTCAAGGTAAAAACAGATCATGATAGCCTTAAATACTTTTTAGAACAAAGATTATCCTCTGAAGAGCAACAAAAGTGGGTGATAAAGATGTTGGGTTATGACTTTGAAATCATCTACAAAAAAGGGAAGCAAAATGTGGTGGCAGATGCACTCTCAAGAAAGGATGAGGATGTGGAAGCATTGTTGTGCACCATTTCTATTACCAACCAGATTGGATAAATGAAGCAAGGGAGGAATGGAAGAATGATGAAGAAGTGTGGGCACTTATTCGAAAATTACAACAAGATTCCAGTACGTCTGATACATTTAACTGGCAAAATGATTCGTTATGGTACAAAGATCGCTTATACCTCTGTAAGAATTCCCAGCTAAAACAAAAGATTCTTATGGAATTGCACACTTCTCCCTTAGGAGGGCACTCAGGATTTTTAAAAACTTACCACAGGGTTAAGAAGGAATTTTTGGGATGGCCTTAAATCGGATATTCAAAGTTTGTGGCAGAATGTTTGTTTTGCCAACAAAATAAAGTTGAAACAATTAAGACCCTAGGTATATTACAACCTTTATCCATTCCAGGCCAACGTTGGGAGGAGGTTTCAATGGATTTTATCACAGGTTTACCCAAGTCTGAGGGAAAGAGTGTCATCATGGTGGTAGTTGACAGACTTACCAAGTATGCACACTTTTGTGCATTATCACATCCATTTAAGCCAGTACAGTTTCCACGCATTTATGGAAACAATTCAAAAGCTAAATGGAAACCCAAAGATTATTGTAAGTGACAGAGATCCGATTTTCACTAGAAATTTTTGGAGAGAATTATTTTCTTGTCTTGGTACTCAGTTAGCTCATAGCTCATCTTATCATCCTTAATCTGATGGGCAAACTGAGATAGTAAACAAATGTTTGGAAGGATATCTTCGTTGCTTTGTATCTAATAAACAGACATAATGGGTCAAATGGTTGCCTCTGGCTGAATGGTGGTAGAACACTTCATTCCATACAACAACAAAATTACCCCATTTATGGAACTTTATGGGTATCAAACACCATCCATCACATCATATTTAAGAGAAAATTCTAAGGTTCAAGCAGTGGAACATCACATCGAACATCAACAACAAGTCCTCCAACTCTTAAAGGATAACCTTATGTTGGCACAGAATAGAATGAAACAACAGGCAGATCAACATCGCAGCGAAAGAAGATTTGTTGTAGGTGATTGGGTATTTCTATGGCTACAACCATATAAGCAAATGTCCCTCAAGCAAGCTAAGAAGGATAATAAATTATCACCAAAGTATTATGGTCCGTACAAGGTGTTGCAAAAGATTGGTACTATGGCATACAAATTGGAGCTTCTTGCCGCTTCTCGATTGCACCCAGTTTTCCATGTTTCATGTTTAAAGAAGGTTATAGGCAACAAGCTCCCAGTTCAAACAATATTGCCAGAACTTGATGAGGAAGGAAAAATTATATTGGAACTGGAAGCAGTCACAGAAACAAGATCTTGACAGCTACGAAATCGATCAATTTCGGAGTATCTTATCAAGTGGAAGAACTTATCTACGGAAGATTCCACATGGGAGGATGAGAATTTTATACAGAAGTATCCAGAACTACTCAAGCGTTGAGGACAACACTTTTTTGAAGGAGAGTGGCATGTTGGGTCCCTATAATACTAGTGATTACCCCATTACTATGGTAGTAGTACCCCTTATTAATATTGTTGTGCCCCTATTGCACCAATATTGTTATTACTGTGCCCCATAGAATCCATCTATTGTTATTTTTGTGGCTTTATATTATTATTATTAGGTCAACTGGGTTATATTGTGACTCCTTAGACTCCTATATATAGAAAGGAGGTTTTGTCATTTGTATAATCCAAGAATTGTTCATTTATGAATGTAAAGGAGGTTGCCCCCTCGAAGAGGCTGAATTCTAAGGCGTTGATCTATCTTTTCTATCTTTTCTTGAGCTGGTTTCATAACACTCCCTCCTTGGGATCATGAGCTGAGACTAAGGCATACTTGCTGCCACAAAAACATTGTTTTTGCCTCTCCATGCAATTGCTAGTGTTAGATTTTTAGTTGGAAAATTTGATACCAGTTGTACTTGCATGTTTAAGATCTATTCTTGCTTAGTTTCCATAGTTATCTTGCATGATTTCCTATGTATAAACTTATGTTCATCATGTTTTTGGTTTTTAGGTCAGATTAGGTCAAAATAGCTAGATCTCTGGTTTTCCTAGTCTTTGTTCGATCAGTTTTGGAAAATAGTGTGCAGAACACCTATAATACCTCCCTACCTAGCCTTCCTCCATCATACAACCTGCTCCAACCCCTAATCCAAGATTCCTTTCCTTCATTTGCCACAGTTTTCCAATTTGCCCTAATTCCTACATTCTTGTGTAGCATCGCTCCTTCCATCCTTGAACGAATCCAACCACCTTAATCACTCCTTAGCCTCATTTACCAGGTCCTAGACCCCTTTTCATCCTCATCCATCCTCCATTTCCACTTTCCCACCATTTTTCCACCATCAACCCTCCGAAATCCTCTTTCGGATCTTCTTGTAGAACATCTTGTAGAACCCCTGCAGACTTCCTGTAGAAGTTCACGTGAGTGGTTTTTCAAGATGTGATCACTGTGAAACTCTTTGGAAGGGTGCTAGGGACCCCTTAGGCCCTCTTCTCACCTTCCCAATATCCTGCTAGTGCCTACCCCATTTCCTTTCACCAATCAACCTCTGCACAGTAAAAAATAGTTAAAGCATATGATAATAATTTTGCAAAATTACTCAAAAATGCAAAAAGATGTTTTTTCCATATTTACTATAGAATTAGCTTAGTCACATGCATTTTACCTTTCTAAAAGTCAATGGCATCCATTTCCACTGCTTTTATCTCTTTTCTTGTACCAGTAGGGCTAGTCGATAAAACTAGGGTTTGCTAGGGTTTGCGTTTCTTTTCAGCTTTCAGCTTCTTTCTACAAGTAGGCTAGCCTCTTTTGAGTTAGCTTTCATCCATCACAGTTAAAGGCTTCTTCTAAGAGCTCATAGGAGTTGGCTTAAGCTCCTAGCGGACTTGTGCCAGTTGATCAAGTGACAGCTTGCGGCAAGAGCCAGTACTTATGCATATAACAACGTCACTTCCAAGTTTGTTACGAACAACCGGGTTGATAAAAGTAAAGAAGGGAGTCCTAGGAGTTGCAGCATCATTGCTACAATACTGGAGCCCACCATCTTTTTGGTGCCATTGCCAGGGAAGTGTCAGAGTATTTTTCATTGCTGCTTTTCTTCTATCTTCACTACGACTTTCTGCTAAGTAGTCTATTTCAGCAAGAGTAGACAAGTTGTTTCATTTCCATTCTGTGATTTCATTTCTGTAAGAGTAGCTTAGCATTTCATTTCAGTAGCATAGATTAGTCATTTCCTACTTTCATTTGAATTTTGCAATTCTCATTCCAGCAAAGTTTACTTTAGTTAGTTGCAATTTGTTTTTTAATCAATTTCAGTTTTGTAGGTACAAGCAGAGAAAAACAAAAATCAACCAAAAATATTTCATTTCATGCCTCGTAGGAACAGAGACAATTCATGAAAATTCTTACCCAACTCCCCCACCACATCACTGAGTCACCCTTCTCTCTTCTTCGTTGGCAGCGAACCTCCAGAGATACACGAAGATCCTCTAACAAAAGAAGAGCAAGAAAACATTCCTCCTGAGACCATGGCCGAACACAGGAACGACATAGGTGATGAGGAGAGAATAGAAGGTGCCTTTCCCATCCGAGAGACCAATGGGGACACAAAAATGAAAAACATAAGTCCCTCAGCCTTACCTCACTTCCATGGATTGGCCACTGAATACCCTGATACCTTCTTGTTTGAGTTTGTTGTCCTTTGTCGAACCTATTACTATGCAGAAGACGAGCAGAAGTTGAAACTCTTTCCCTCTACCCTCAAGGATGCAGCACTACGCTGGTTCATGGGGTTACTTGGAAACAGTATCACAACTTGGGTTCAGATGCAACAAACCTTTAACAACAAATACTGAGATTACTGTAGATCAAAGGAAAGGAAGGGAGAAATATTTCGGATGACCATGGGAAGTGATGAGTCTTTATAAGATTACGAAGAAAGGTTCCAACTCAGTTATAAAAGGGCCAGGTGCACACTTGACCCTGAATCTCTGAATCTGGGTCTACTCCGAGGAATCCTTGAAGACCTTCTAGATACCCTCCATTTGTTGGCTGGAGGAGACATCTACCAACTACCTTATGATGACATAAAGACTGTGTTTAGAAACCATTCTAGGGTAGCCCGGAAAAGAGGTAGGGGGAATCAACTTTTAGCCAGTGCCACCTTCTCCAAACATGAGTTTGCAAATCAGATGGAAGACCTTAAAAGTGAGATGAGATAGACCATTGCCATGCAACTAGATACTTTTTGAATCCAACAGAAGAAAGAGGAAGCTAAGAGGGCTTTGGCCATATTTTGTCCCAGATGGCCAAGGAAACATCCTCGGAACGAGTGTCCATTGCACTCAGTAGAGGTATGTTTCGTCTGTGAGGAAGACCACCCTACAAACTAGTGCCCAACCTTACCCAGACTTAAAGCTATGTACCAAGGGGCTGAAGGAGCCACTAAACCACTCTACTTCCTAAACCAAAGGAGGCCACATGGATCCATATCTTACCATCAGGGGATGCAAGGGGAATCCCAGACTTATTACAACCCCAATCAATCCACTCACATACCTTCTTGGGGTCCCCCTACTCATACTTCTTGGTCCAAACCCCCTCCTTGGTCATATCCATCTCAATACCATACTCAACCTGCTGCTCATTCATTTCATTCTCATGTTCAGTCCCAACTTTAGTGGAATTCACCTCAATAGGGGTGGAGGCCCCAATAGTCCTCTCCTCCCACCATTTTGCCTCCACCACCTACTCAACCACAACCATTACCTCTTGCTTCTCCTAGACAACTCGAGATGCCTGCCCAACCGAACCCAAACCCCAATAATAGACAGGCCCAATAGGTATATACTGGAGAGACAACATGCCCTACCTATGCTGTGGAGATTTAGGAGATCAACCTACAATCTGGGAAGGTCCTCCCAGATAGCCAAACTCCTCCTAAGGAGGATGAGGAAGAGAAACAAGAAAGTGAACCCCAAGCCATTCCACCCTTTCCTGAGAGACTAATTGGAACCACGCAATCAAACCTAGAAGAGACTGAACTTCTAGGCGAGCTTAAATAGTTATGTGTGAAAATACCACTTCTCCAGGCCATAAAAGATGTACCAATCTACAACAAATTGATTAAAGAGAAGTTTTTCAGACACCCAGGTAGGCACAAGAGAGATGCCCCAACTATCAATGTCATAAGACAACTGTCCGACCTAATGTTCTGACAAGTAATTTGTCTGAAATATCTGGACCCTGAGAGTCCTATAGTTGATGTCCACATTAATGGCATCATAATCCCCCACACCCTGATTGATCTAGGGGTTGCCATTAATGTGATGACTAGGGACACTATGCTCAAACTCAACCTTCAGAGTTCCCTAAGAAAGACCTCGACAGTGCTGAAGTTATTAGACCGCTCCACCATGACCCTCGAAGGGATTGTGGAAGATGTCATGGTCTCTGTTGATTCTTCGGAGTACTCTGTGAACTTCTTGGTCCTTCAGCGAAAGGCAAAAATTATTGGATACCCCCTCATTTTGGGAAGGCCTTAGTTAGCTACTGTAGATTCTTACATCAGTTGTCGAGCTGGGAGCATGACCATCAAGAATGGGCCTATGTCCAAGTAGCTAGTCCTATATCCTCCTGCCACACCTCTGCTAGAACATGACTTACCTCTCTGGTTGGAGGAGGAAGATGAGGATGAGTTCTACTCTGCACCAATGTGCACAGTGGAAGCCACCAGGGGAGGTCCTCAAACCGAGGATGAACTTATTGAGAATTTGATTTAGAATCCACCTCCTAGCATGCTACTATTAGAAAAGTTGGTAGAAGACACCCAAGCCAGTGCTTTAGTGGATCTTTGTGTGGCTGATATGACCTCCCCTCGAGTTAAGAATGTGGAATTTGGCCCTAAAAGAACCTTGAAGATCAACTCATCCCTATCCCCCTCTCAGGAGAAGGAGTTGTGTAGCTTATTGAACCGCCATTTGGATGCTTTTGCCTGGAGCTATAAGGAGATGAAAGGAGTCCACCCTTTAGTCTGTACCCATCACATTTACATTAAAGAGGATTATAAACGAGTCAGGCAGCCTTAGAGGAGAATGAATCTAGCCCTTAAAGACATTGTCAAAGAAAAACTGCAAAAGTTGTTGGATGCAGGATTCATTTACCCCATCTCTGACAGTGAGTGGGTTTCTCCTCTTGTGCTTGTGCCCAAGAAAAACGGGAAGTGGAGAATCTGTGTAGATTATCGAGAACTTAACAAAGCTACCAAGAAGGACCATTTCCCTTTACCTTTCATAGATCAAGTGTTAGATGGGCTGGTAGGGAAGAAGTTCTTCTCCTTCCTAGATGGGTTTAGCGGGTGTAATTAGATCCAAATCAGCCCAAAAGACCAAGATAAGACCACATTCACTTGTCCATGGGGTACCTTTGCCTACCGGGTCCTTCCCTTTGGGTTATGCAATGCTCTTGCCACTTTCTAGAGAGCAGTACTGAGCATATTTGTTGAACTGGTTCATGATTCGGTGGAAATCTATATGGATGACTTTACTCTTTATGGGTCCAACTTCCAAGAAGCATTAATTAATCTAGGAAAAGTTTTGACCAAGTGTATTGAAATGACCCTGTCCCTCAGTCCAGAAAAATGTGAATTTTCGATGACTGAAGGGACCATGCTAGGTCATACAATTTCTCAGCAAGGATTATAGGTGGATCCCATCAAGATTTCTATCATCCAAAGGGTTCCACCTCCTCATAAGGTAAGAGATGTTCGGAGTTTCCTAGGCTTAGCAGGATACTATAGAAGATTCATTAAAGATTTCAGCAAGCTAGCCTCTCCATTATTTGGTCTTTTGGGGAAGGATGTTGAGTTCATATGGACTAACAATTGTCAAGAGGCTCTGGATGCGTTGAAAGGTAAGCTGGTAACTGCCCTAATCTTGAGAGGTCCAAATTGGGCCCTACCTTTCCACATTCACACAGATGCCTTGAACAAAGTCATAGGAGCTACCTTAGGACAAGTTGAAGAGAAGCTACCATATGCCATATATTTTGTCAGTAAAAACCTGTCCAAGGCAGAGTTAAACTATACCGTAACCGAGAAAGAGCTCTTAGATAGTCCATTCCCTAAACAAGTTCAAACACTACATCACTGGTTATCAAAATTCGTACACACTGATCATGCTGCAATTATATTTTTAATGAATAGACTTGATGTAAATGCTCGTATCATTAGATGGTTACTTTTATTACAGAAATTTGATTTGACCATTGTTGATAAGCCAAGTAAGGAAAATGTTATTGTTGATTTTCTGTCTAGACTAGATTTGTCTGCAGGTGAAGAAGGGATTGTGGACGATCAAATGCTAGATGAACATCTGTTTGCTATTTCAGTACTCTCTCCATGGGTTGCTGATAAAGCAAATTACTTGGTTTTGGCACAGTTCCTGCCACACCTATCCTCAAAAGGGAAGAGCAAAATTTTGAGGAAAAGTGCCCCATTCACATGGATTGGGGGTAACCTGTTTAAACTTGGCCCAGATCAGATTTTGAGGCGTTGCGTCAGGGAGGAGGAAGTTTTTGACATCCTCCTCACCTGTCATGATGGGCCCTGTGGAGGCCAATTTTGAAAGAACCGCTTTCAAAATTCTACAGGCAGGCTACTATTGGCCCACTCTTCATCAAGATGTCAGGAGATACATCAGCCGATGTGACCAATGTCAAAGCATGGGAAAGCCGACTCCAAAGGATGAAATGCCCCTCCAACCTCAAGTGACTTTCGAGCCATTTGAGAAGTGGGGTATGGACTTTGTGTGTCTTATCAACCCTCCTTCAAACCAAAAGTCTTACATCATTGTGTGCACAGGCTACCTGACAAAGTAGGTAGAAACAAAGGCAATCAAGGCAGCAACAGAAGAAAAAGTGGCTGATTTTTTGAGGGAGAATATCTTCTACATGTTCAGCTACCCAAGAGAGTTAGTCACAGATCAAGGAAGTCAGTTTACTTCTAACCTGATTGAATACCTGCTTGCTCATCACAGGATCAAGCACGGAAATTCCACCCCTTATCATCCGCAAGCAAATAGACAGGTGGAAGTCACTAACAAAGCTTTGGAGGAGATTTTGACTAAAGTGGTGAGCAGCAGCAGAAAATGTTGGGCAGATCGCTTGGTTGAGGCCACCTGGGCCTACAACACTACTTGGAAAACTACAACAGGTTTCACACCTTATGAGCTGGTCTACAGGAAGAAGGTTTTGCTATCCATAGAATTTGAATATAACACATTGAGGTTGGCAGCTCAACTGGACTTAAATATCAGCCATGCATAACAGGAAAGATTACTTCAGTTGAATGGACTATGGACTAGATGAATAGAGAATGCAAGCCCTTCTCCACTCAAAGGTGGTCCAACTTCAAAGGAAGATATGGCATGACTGATACCTTAAAGAAAAGCAATTTCAGCCAAGAGATTGGGTGTTGTTATATGATTCAAGATACAAGGATTTCAAAGGAAAGCTGAGGACAAGATGGTTGGGACAATATATAGTGGAGAGATACAATGACAATGGTTCAGTCCTTATCAGGACCATTGATGAAGAAGCCATCCCCATGCTCATCAATGGGCATCGATTGAAAATCTACAGGAAGCCCCTTTCTAAGCAGGAGTTCATTGAAACTCTGGATAAATCAGTATTGGTAGTGGAGCAGGCCTCTGCCTCCACTCCACCCACACCTTGAACACAATAATAATATAATATTATATTATATATATATATATATATATATATAATATATATATATTATATATATATTATATTATTATATATATATATATATACAATAATATATATTATGAGATCCTTGGGGAAAACCTCTTGGAGGCACCCAGGGCAGACAGTGAAGGTGAAAACCTCCTGGAGGCACCCCAACTGTCTCAAAAAAAGAGAGAAAAAGGAAATAAGAAAAGAGAAAAAGAAAAATAAACCTAATTTCTGTTGAATAATTGTAGGTTGCAGGAAGGACATTGCAGGTTAGGAGGATCGTGCAAGACAAATACAGAGGTTAACACCAGGCTGCAAGCATCCCTCACCATCCATTCCTCCATGACCACTACCCTTTCCTAAGATTTGGTCTCATTCAGACTAATATTTCACCTTCTACAGGAAGTTCTGTGTCTTCTACAGGAAGTTCCTGTAGAGCCTGCAAACAAGCCAAAATTGATCTCCGAAGAGGACCCGAAGGTTGGGAACCTATCCATGAGGCCTGTAAACATCCTTGCTTCCATCCATTGCCATATGTCACCTTTTTCCATCTCCGTACACCTCCATTGCACTCATTTTTTTATGTTCCTGCACAGTCACACACAGAAATCCTTTTTTTTCATACTACCAGCAAAAAACTCCTTAATGACAAATCAAGCAGTATTCTTTCACTCACCATACCTGTTACCCTCCATCTAGATTCCTCATCCACCGAGACCCTCATTAGTAGTATAGCCCTGCTCATTCTAGCTTGCATTCCAGGAGGAGAAGCAGCTACAAGACATCCTACATGAATCCTGTAGCAGCTGATCCCGCTGAAAGACATACGCCAGAGACAGGGACAACAAAGTATGGCAGAAGAGACATGCATGGAGCTCTTCTTGAACATAAGAACATTAGCAGTAGCAGAGGCCAAGCATGCAGTATGCATGTAACAACAACAAACGAAGGAATGGGTTCCAGAACCTGAAATCTACATAACACGGCTGCAACCACGCAGGTAAGTGCTTAAACTCGTTCTTCAATTGCATAAATCATATTTTAATAGCTACATGACTATGGGAATGGTTCGGATTGGGTGGAATTACTGGCTAGTGAACTAGCCACCCTCGGCCAGTTATATATACTCGTGAAATCCAAATGAGCCCCGTTACATTCAAAATTGCCGATTAGATGTGTAGCCAGCACGTGTGGAGTGTCCATTCAAAGAGAAATTGTCGGGACTGGTAGTGGTGGCGGTGGATAATGGGAGAGCGGAGCTGATGGCGGTCAGAAACATGCAGAAACATTATAGTTGTGACGTTGGATCAATGGTCCGGTCTAGCCACCTCATCCCCTCACCACGAATCATACCGCAGTTAAAATACGCTCAGTCGAAACATGCACCACCCTCTGTTCATTCTGCACTCATGACATTCTTGAATGGAGTACGTATCCACTACTTCCAACAACACTTAACCAGTCGTCCTCCACCAGTTTTTCGGCCTATTTTCAAAAATCTCCCACTTATCGGGCTCTATCGGAAGCACAATTCCATTCTATAGGAGCTGGAAGCCTTCTACAGGAAGGGTTCTACAGGAAAGTTAGAGAACCACTCGGCAGAAGGGAAACCCAGAGTTTTCGTTGAATTTCAAGCTCCAAACACGGTAGGCCCGAGAGAACTTCTCTGTGCATGATTTGTTGGTGCAAGGTGGTGAATTGAATGACATCAGTTTGAAAAATGATCAGTATTATCCAGTTCTTTTAACAAATCTTCCTTATTTACACTTTGAATTATTTTTGCATATCAGTACCATAAAATAATGAGCAAGAAAAAACAGATAGCCACATTAAAGAACACCAGATATAAGGTGGAAACCCAATGTGGGTGAAAACCACCTGCTGCAATATGTCTCTATCTTCT